>JAQGAV010003170.1:0-13130 GCA_034691345.1 Phasmarhabditis papillosa | reverse complement strand
TTGAATTTACGCGCTGGCAATAGAGCGCCCAGACCTTTAACCAGCATAAACATTTGCCGTCGACTATAGTTAGTCTTTGGTTAAGTTCTTCCAGTAATCTTCTTCCAGTAATTCCGATAGTCTGACTCCAGCTAGTAGTCCAGTTGATATAGTTGGCTGCAGAGTTTTTGTTCCTTACCGGGTTGCTCTTTTTAACAACATGCGGATCCCATATAGATCTATACCGATACCTATTATCAACCAGGGGCAGGAAATAGATGGCCTGACCGGCCCGTTTTTCAAATATGACGAAAGGCCCGGAGTGGCCTTTTTTATAGAGATATTTAGGCTGGGAGAAGATCTGTTCTTTAGAAGATCCTGTTTTTTCTTGAATTAAGGGAATGCAGAGCTGGTTACCGGCCCGCCTGGATAACCAGCTCTGAGGGAATGGGAGCAGTCTAATATGTGAGGAAATTGGTTGAAGACCAGAGGAAATGGAAATTTGTATGGAAAACACACTGACTCACAAAAAAATGAAGACTACTATACTTTTCTTATTATTGTCAAAGAAGCCATTCTCTATTTCCAACTTTTTATATGAAATGACTTCGTTTGACAATCAATCCTATCTAGCTCTACCAGTGTTGCCATAAAGAATGATGTATTTTAATATTAAGATAACGAGATAATCTCCGGCTACTTTGCTATACGTTGTCCAATTATTAAACTAATCTACTATGTTTTGTTTTGCCAATCGGCATCCATGTGAAAATTATGTGTTATACCAAATTCTTCCCGTATGGTTAGAAAAAACGCGCTTCAACCATGCAGCGACGATGAAAGTAGGGTCACACATAGAGTGAGGCCTCAAACTGTCGATAACTAGCCAGAATATCTATATCCGTATCTGCAAATATCTGTATTATGAAAAATAGAAAAGAACAATATCTGAAATAATAACTATACTGACTTAGAAATTTTGTAGTGCTGTCTTTGCACTTTGCAGTTTTATCCAACTATTCGATTCGGAGCATATGAATACGTGTCTGCCCCTTGACAGGTTAACATCCGCTAAAATAGAAGATGAAAAAGGTCCCAAACGGAAGCCAACAATCATTTTTAACAGGAACTTCACATCTAACTTGTAAACAGGTTAGATTACTTTGGATTAAGATAGATGTAATCATTTTATCCACATCAGTTGTATTTTTGCTGCATTGGTATGGAGTCGTTGATCGCCCGTCTCGTGGAAAGAGCACAGAACAAGGCAGTTAGGTATGGTTTTCTTATATTTTGCTCATTTATATTCTATATGTATTTACAGTATATAAGTTTTAGAATGTTCTAAAAATGATTCTATCATACATTTTCGAAGCAAATACGTGGTGTGGCAACTGCGTGTTCGCGGTAGTTATATTATTTTGCGAAGTCTCCACAATTTTTTGAAGAATTATTGGCTCTTTAGCGCTATAGCACTAGCTTATTGATAATTTCTTTTCTTATGCTGGAGCTTTCATACAAGTTATTTATGTGTTTACAGCCAACACGCAGCTTCTGTTTCGTTTGCTGAACCAGTTGAAGAGAATCCCTCCGCCACCGTGGACGCCCTTGGAAGCACAGCTGCTCAGCAAGATGAAATATCCAATCTGTTCATAGATATTTTATCAGGGCATTCGGTAAGTTCTGAGCTGTTAATTTATTTTTAATATTCTGTTTAAGGCAATTCCAATTCGCGTGAAGATAATTCTTGACAAAATTGTCGAAATTCTAGACTACGGCAGGCTGGAATTAATTTGTTTGAATTCTCAATGGACCTGTGAAGATTACGGCAGAGGATACAAAACGAAGGTTCGTTTTAATATAGTGAACGAGTGTTTGTTACCAATTGACTCTTGCGCAACTGGGGAGTCAGAGGTGCTCCACGAGCGGTATCATTTGCGCTTGACACGATTGGAGTTAAATGGCTGGTCTGTTTTGAAGTATCCATTTACTGGACTTTTCGACCACTAAATCTATTTGTCAAATATTTACACTGAACATTTACAGTACAATGGGATCATGTCTAATTCCTTTACGATGATCGATGAACAAGAAGCTGTTGATCGTCTTTCGGCCTTCATCATCAGATCTCCGTCAGCGCAATCCATCTTCACTCAAGGATATGCCCCTCCTCTCTGTTCCATGAAGAAATTTCCTGACTTGCCAAGTAATTATCGGTGAATCCTAGTGTTTGTGATTGTTAATTTAGTTGCAACTGACCCTCTGTCCACAGTCATTTCCGTAAAGCTGAATGGGAATCCAGGTTTGGATTTAAACCCGGATACGGATGTCAACTCCTTTATGGATAACAAACCGAACGAGGATTGCGAAAGTTATTCAATACACGATATGCTTGTCAGATTAGGAGTGGCGCCTGCTCTTATGAAAACCGAAACAACATCACCCGCGAAGAAAGAAGTTGCTGGAGATTTTACCGACTCGGATGTTGTCAGTCTTGCCCACATTTTGGTATATTATATATATGTCACAATATTAATTTTGTATGAAATGTAGAAAAAGAGCAAGCGAGTATCCTGCGAAGAATGTGGGAAAAGTTTCTGCGACAGAGGAGCTTTGAAGACTCATAGAAGCGCCGTTCATCTTAAGCAAATGCATACGTGCAATGTTCCCGGATGTGGAAAGCAGTTCAACAGCACTAGATCACGGTCAGTTGAACAAAATAAGGTTAATTTATGAAGTATTATATTCCAGTGATCGTCATTCTGCGAACCCTAATCAGAAGCTTCATATTCCGGATCCAGCTTCCTTCCGGGATAGTCAGCTTTTCCCTTCACAAGTAATTGCTACGGTTTGATTTGTTTAATGTTACTTATCTATATTTTTTTTTCAGCGTCTTCCGTCGAATGAGGCTGGAATGCCGATTCTATCTCCCATCGGCTTCAGCTCTTCGCTTGTGAAAAGAGAACTCGTTGATGCAGAGACTGAAGACAACAAGTTCGATATTCCACTTCTGAAGAAGAGACTGGCTGAATTCGATAGATATGATGAGAAACGGGCATCCAAATGTGAAATGTAGGATCTTGTGAATTCCATATATTTACCATCTACTTCAGGCCTTCGTCTCCGACTGTCCCTGTGCTGAGTCCTATCATGCCGCAAGCTGCTCTCGATCTACGGACAGTGCTTCTTCAACAGTTGGCGCAAGCAAACACTTCGATGTTTTCCTCGTTATTGTAGGAAATTTACCGTTTTCTAAATTATTATTTTATTGTCTACTTGTTTAGTGGGCCTTCAGTTTGCCGCTAATATTTTATTTATTTATTTATATTTATTGCCTAGCTGGAAACTGGTGGACAGTACTATACGTTTCTCACTGTTTATATGGTCCCATTGTATAGTTATTTCTGTAATATACCAGATTGTTTTTTGTATTTAGCAGCGTTTTTTTAAAAACTGCTTTTTGTTTTATTTCAATTCTGATGAAGTTTTATCAATGTTTCTTTGTTATGCTCATATCTGAGTGATTAGACGGCCTTGCGACAGTTCCCCCCAAGTTCCCCCCAAGGTAGAGACGCTAATTGAACATTTAGTTATTTCGGCGTTTGGAAAAATATAGTAAACAGTTATATTTTAATAGACATATTCATATTATCACATCCATTATTAAGACTCTACTTTACATTTGAAACACAGATATTAGGCTTAGGCACCCGGAAAACACTGATATTATTCCGGTAAACAGTTTTGCAGAAAATAACGTAAAAATTCGGGAAAATTTAATAAAGTTTTTATTTCATTCATAATGGGTGTGCTATGTTATCATAATAGTAGTTGAAAAATCAACAATCCATTGAATTTTGCCAGTTTATCTCGATTTCTGAGCCATTGTTTTTTGAACTTGGGGGGAACTGTCGCATATCCGATTAGACGAGGCATATATTTTGGATGATGCTAAGGTTTGATTTTTTGTAGGTTTGCAAATTTGTCCAAGTTTTTTATTAGGCTAATTCATAAATCTATTAATAAACTTTCTGTGCTAGGGGTTGTCTTCTACATGAATCCGAATTGCTGCGTCAAATCGTTGCTGAGCTGGTGCCTTTCTAAACATTTGGGACCAATGCAGATTGCTTCAACGAATGACAAAATTGCCAATACGGCCACGTTTCCAAATCCATGTGTTAGCTACAAGAAATATAGGTGTTAGGGTGAAAATGTAATTTTCTCTTGCCATTGTTTTAGATACTGGTTTTCTTAACTATTTCTATAACATACCAAAAATTTCGTTATGGCTCTCCGTGAATCCGTCCCTGTGTATAGATTCTGCTCTGCTGGATCTAGCGGCACTCTTTCGTAACATTTCTTTATTGATGTTATCAGATACCTTAACCAAGAATTACTGTTAGGGGGATAATATGATGTTCTGCAACTTTCGGTCTAATCTTTGAATACACCTGTGGGTTATTTAATTTGGAGGGTAAACCAGTACAAACGGGGACCAAAGTATCCGCGCGGAACGAAAAATTTCAAAAAACCTGTAGTAAGTGTTAGGCTTATATTTTACTTGTATGATCTTTGTGCAAAAAAGATTACTATTATTTTCCATTTTAAGTTTACTAGTTACCTCAAGGCAGCAGTTGATTTTTCAAATTGATCGCGGGTTCCTGCGAATTCCATTAGTCGTAGTTGCTCGTGGATTTCATTAGCTCCTCCAAATCGACAAAGAAGTTTGTCGAAGTCATTGGCTAACCTTATAGCCTCACCTGAAATGGAATGTACATAGTATTCAGAATTTTTGATTTTTAGCCTTAACTTTCATTAAATTAAGAGACATAATTTAAGAGATTATTTATTTATTGAGCTGTTGTATTATGGCATTCCGGGTTTATATGAATGGCTTTTAAAGTGGTGAGCTACAACACCATGATTTATAGTCAACCATACTGTAAATCGTGTCATTCAATTTTAGATACCTTCACATAGCGCTGTAAACGCAGTGTTTTGTACGGACTTTCTTCTCTTTGCTTGAAGTTGAATTCCGTATTTTCCCAGACGGTCCATTAGGTCTTTACCACCACCTTTGGAGTTCTTGCCACTGAAACGGAGTCAGTTATTGTATTGCTCGTGAGTAGAGAGAGAGAGCTCTGTCCCGTGATCGATTTATTCTAACGATGTTAAAAATATTGAAAGGGAAATGGCATCAAAAAAGTAGTCACTACTGAACTTCATTTTATCACCAGTTTAACTGAAAAGGGGTTGCCCGGGATTGAGAATACAGTGCGGAAATCTCGAAAACACA
Organism: Phasmarhabditis papillosa; assembly: GCA_034691345.1. Classification (NCBI taxonomy): domain Eukaryota; kingdom Metazoa; phylum Nematoda; class Chromadorea; order Rhabditida; family Rhabditidae; genus Pellioditis; species Pellioditis papillosa. The sequence continues at coordinate 7,855 of JAQGAV010003170.1, read as the reverse complement.
TTTACTCCGGTATTCGGTATTCAGAATTGCGATCTCTGACAACCCGATGCCGTCGCAGACGAACAATTACTAGAATTGCTGCCCTAATAGTTGGCTTGGAGTTGAAACTTACTTTCTCAATATCCCATTTAATAAGCTAACGTGCAGTGTTTCTGGTGATGCAATTCGGCGAGCCATCTCCCCTACAGTTATCTGAAACATGATTGGATTAGTCTGTATCAGACCTCTTATAGGGCCGGGCCGGGCCGTGCTTTTTGTAGTATATTGAGCTTAAAAGTGTCGAATCGGGTGTAAAAATGGGAAATTCGCAGATTTTCTGCCTGGCCCTCGCCTTCCATGTGAGGTATGGTCTGTATACAGGCAGTCTCAATGAATATTTTTCGGCAGGGCCTATATTCAGGGATGTTTAACGCCGAATGTACGGTATAAATGTGAAGCTATACCAATATATAGTTCATCTCAAGACCTAGGTTTCCAGCGCTGTATCACCTGCGGGGCGCAGTGGTATAAAAAATAAACGGTAACTCTTGATCTTGACTAGGACTATATAAGAGCTACTGTTTTTCTATAAGACAACACCTTTCTTACCACTAAATAATAGTTTAGCTCTATCGAATGTTGGCTTACTATGTTAGAATACAAAATATATTGTTTAATATCCTTTATGTTATCCATAACTCACCTTATATTTAGTACTGTTACCTAACAGACATAGTCTGCCGAGAATAGTTTCGAATACTTGATTCATCATAGTCCTTTGATGTTCCTCAGAATTGTTACTGGGATACGGTGGAAATGACGGAAACGATGTCGACGCCTGTAAGAAGTTGCGGTGTTATAATTATTGATAGTCTGAGAGTAATCTAGCCAGAAACCCCCCCCCCCCCTACCCCTTAAACTTAATTAAACAACTATTAATTACAATGAAAATTGTCCAGTCTTGTTTTTACATTGAGCTATAGTCAAGACCTAGGTTTCCAGCGCGGTATCACGAGCGGTGTGCAGTGTTATAAAAAATGAATGTACTTTTGGAGAAAACGCACCACGTCGAACGATTTTACATTCATTTTTTTAACACAGCGCGCAGCTAGCGATACCGCGCTGGAAACCTAGGTCTTGAGATAGACTATCGTATACAGTCAGTCGGTCTGTGTAGTGAGCTGCTGTACTCACTTGACTTAGATCTGCAGGTTGGCCCGTATACTGTAGATTAGACGTGAAGTTTTCTGGCATAAACATTGCCGGCGGGGCTCCTTGGAAAGGCTGTGGTACACTGCAGGACGGCATTGGGCTAAATGGGTCTTGAGACGAACATCTAAAATAAAAGGTTACTGTAGATACCATGAGAAATAGACCTACCCGGTGTTGAAATTTCCCATAAGATCTGGCGGATTGGAGGCTTCCTTCATAAGTTTTTTGAAAATCTCATCCACATACTCGAGAAAGTTACGGAGAGCGATGTGACCGAATCCATGGGTTAGCTGAAATTCCAGAATTATATAGGAAAAAAACAAATCAATTAGAATGAATGGATTGGCACCTGAAGAATAGTTTATAGCTACGGGAAACTAAAGAATTCTGTAAATTGACTTGGTAACCAGTTCGGTCACCAGAATATGAAGATTTTAGAATATAAGAGCTCAGCTCGAAGATTTCTAATATCTTTGATACTACTATAGGACCCAGCATTTCTCGCCCAGGATGAAAATTATTTAAAATATCATTTCCAGCTTATGGTTAACTTACCCTACTAAATTTGTTGATTGCCTCCTCGTGCGTGCTTCGCGGTTTGATATCTCCGGGATGCCGTGGAATCGATTGGAACAAACGCAGAAGTGGATCGAAGACCATTCTAAACTTAAAGGTCTAAACCAGTTTAAAGATCAATACTTACCCAGCTACAGTAACGTGTTGCTGTAGTACCTGCACATCAACTGCCGACTGCATATCTCTGGATATCTCGAGCCAGCCGCCTTCCGTGTCAAGAAGCCGCTCGAAGTCCTTGGCCATTTTGTCAGTTTCGGCTGAAACATTTTAATTTTATATTTAATTTGTAAAGCTAATCTTTATTTATTGTATTATACATTATTGTGGCTGAAAAGAAATTGAATTAGGCTGTTGCTATAGTCAGCGCCGAGAGTAATAATGGAGTGTCATTTGCGTATTTTTAAGATTTTAACACCACAGCTGCAGGCAAATTGCACGCCGGTGCTTGCAAAGTACAATATTGAACGGAGAGTAGCCGCCAGATGCTGGCGCGTTGCTCGCAAAAGGTCCGTTGCGAGGTCCGGCGCAGGTAGTATTGTGTGACTCTACATAGTTTTGAAGGGTGTTTTAAAACTTTGTGAAAGCCTTTTTAGTCTAGCGGCTACTTGCAATCTACTTGCAATCTACTTGCCTTCTGATAGCGAAGTAAAGGTGGTTGTCGGATACAGTTTGCGTCTTCCAACTGGCAAATGAATATTAACAGCTGCAAGATCACTTATCAACTTCTCAGCATTAACACGACCTTTTGCCCTGAAAGAGGATATTTTGAGATAAATATAATGCGTCCGATGTAAATCTGGTTAAATAAGGATTTTTGTCGAGATAAGGTTTAAGCTTGGAAGATGAACTCGTCTGATTCTCTAGTCTCTCTTTAGTCGGGTTACTGTAGATCTGCGATTGTACGGGTTACTGTAGATCTGCGATTATACGGGTTACTGTAGATCTGCGATTATTCGGGTTACTGTAGATCTGAGATTAGTTGGGGTACTGTAGATTATTGTACAGTCTGATTCAAGAGTAATAGAGTCCTCTTTTGCGAACACCGTGCCAGCTCGGGGCGATTATTCACAGTATAAAATCGCAGTTGCGATAAATAAGCGTGTAATTTGTTTGCTGCACGCGCGGTGCTAAATAACTTTATTACTTTTGAATAAGAGTACTTATCAGAAATAAAGTATTCAAAATTCAAAGGGCACAAATAATGTGGAATAAATATCCCGCCATGAAGGCATTTTAGCATATGAACCTGCGTTTGGTGAGCACGCGCGCCAATTGCCCGGCTTGTGGTATTCACTTTGGTGTCGCACCTCCTTTAAATGAACTTACACTCTTAGTATTCCGTTCAATAAACTAGCATGTAAAGACTCCGGCGGTGATGTTCTGCGCTCCGCCTCACCCACAGAAAACGGATACTTCATAGAATCCGTAAGAAGTAATAGACGACCGGAGACTTCAGCGAGTTTGTCACTCCGGTGATCCTCCAAATCCTCTAAACTGAGGTTCAGTTGGGCTAAATGGAGTGGTTTATAATGATTGGAGTGTATTAAATTACCATGGGGGCTAATGAACGAATGCGCGGCTGGACAAAATCCGATACCAGCTGGAGATGAGGATGCCGAACTCTAAAAAGTAGTGTCTAGTCGGCGGGTAAACTGGAAACGCTGTATTATGATACTTTTGACAAAAATCAGATTTCGTCTGCAACCCTAAAAGTACAAAATGTCTCAACTCGAGAAGGATAGCTGCTTAGTTACTAAAACCACCCGGAAAGCTTAAAAAGAAAACTAAAATCTGCGCAGACTGCCCGGTGGGAAATGCTTCACTGAATATGTAAAATTATCTGCCAATTCAAATCTCGAACAAGTTGCAGCAAAAATCTTCCGCCCCTTCTGTCGCTTCCACCTCTCCACAAACTTACAAAAGAAGCATCCGGAGTAGGAAACATGTTCTGTCCTCCAAGTGACTGCATTGATGTGCTTGGAGTAGTAAACTAAATGAAATGTATGACCGTTGTTTGCAGAAGAATGCGCACAGCTTTTTCGGCGTCAGAAAGAAGAATGAAAATATAAATATTGTTTATAATAGATGGAAATACTTTTACAAATGTACTCGTAAGTGTTTCAAGAAGCAATACTAGACGGAAAAAAGCTTCAAACTGAGTGATTCAAAGATAAACATGGCTGTGCCTCTCCAAATATCTGCATTTTGCTGAACTCAATTTCTTTTTTTTTTGTTGGTGAAAGTAAGAAAGTGAGAAATAAACAACAATATATGTTCCTTAATTTTCGCGTATTTTACAAGACAGCGCGTAACGCAGGTTTCAAGGACTGCTACCTACCTCTAAGGGCATCTGACTCCAGTCCTTTGATCCAAAGCCCTGTCCAAAAACTGGCGGAGTGTACGGACCATTGAAGTTCATCTAAAACACTTCAGTAATATGGAACAGCTTTACTAAGTCAAGAATAAGCTTTGAATCAAAAACATAGCTTTCAAGGACTGTACCCTCGACTGGTAAGGGTCCCGTAACGACTAGCACCTACCGTATTGCACTGGCCCACTTCTCTTTGACAACGTCCTTCTGGGGTATGATTGATCGTGGATTCGTTGTTGCTGATTGGTTGATTCTGATTCATTATCTGCGAACACATTGCTCCATAGTAACCTCTGCTCCCCATTGGCTGATTCCACGGACCTACAGTATATCCGCCGGCCGTGCTAGCACCCAGCCCGAAGCCACCGTAACCCGTCTGCGCTTGGTTGAAAAATGGATTGTATCCCATTGGGGTACTGTAACTTGACGCCTGTGGTGGGTTACCGTAGCTAGTTGCTGGACTTTGGTTACTGTAGGCCGTGGTGGGAGTCATCATTCCGTTTGTTGACACTGGATTGTTAGAGTAGTTCATCATCTACAAGAGAAAATAAACTTTAAACTGTATCAAGTGCAGTGTCGGTAAGCAGAGGTGTTATATAAAAATAAATGGAAAATCGAGGGATTGGGAGCCTTTTCTTTAAAAATACATTCATTATTATTATTATTTAACATCCCTTCTATCCAGGATACTATGTTGGCAAAACTAGTTCTTGAAATAGTCTGATTCAAGCGCAATAATGGAGTGTTACAGAAATTTTGCGTATATTTTTGGTTTTCGAAAACTTTCATAGCCATTTTAAACGAGAATCTTTTTTAACACTCCATTAAAACTCTCGAATCCGACTATACAAACTATATTTTGCAAAAACCGAAAGTTTATTTAGTTTGTTTTACAAAGCGCAGTATGACCTTGCTAGAAGGAATCATTAACAGTGGGCTATTTAACAAACTATACAGACTCTGGTCCACCAGAAACGTGCAAATACGGCCAAAATAGCCGTATATGCACGTAGCCTAGCTGAGACGTATCATTTGACTAGCGGATACGTGCAGCGACAGCTCGCATGTGCACGTCTCGGCCGGTTAAAATGTTCGTCTCTGGTGGACCAGAGTACATAGTTGGATTCAAAATGAATAACGGAATGTAGAAAATAATTTTCAAGAAAAAACTGCTTTTACGCAAATGCATTTGGCTTGTTAATAATTTTCTACACTCCGTTATTCGTTATGAATCCGACTATATATAAATAAACAAGATAATTTATAATATAAACTTGCAGACAAGCTGTGTTGCAGTTTAATTCTTAACTGAATATGTCCAGAATACTTAAAAATTGCGCTAACGGGTCATTTTAGGGCGGAGTTCCCTAATTTTTCGGAGGTGTGAATATAGCACCCATTCAGTTGGACATGGGAGCCGGTAACTAACCTAACAGACTGCCGACGATAATTTAGGTGTCGTTCTGGTTCAAAAGGTTGAGATCCATTGGGCATAGTATTGAAACGCCCGAGCCTGTGCCCGGCCATTTTTTGGCTGCCAGAGCAGTTGAGAATTGTTGCCCGGGCAGGCTAAAAACTGCCCGGGCCTACCCGAGGGTTTCTATTCTACGGCTACATAGCCTGAAATGAGTCGTGGTCTTCGGAACTATTCGGCGATTGTTGAATTCTCTAGACTCCATCATTACTATTGGTGCTGACTATACTTTTAAGGAAGTTTAACTACTGAACACTATTGGGGAATCCTAGAAAATGTCAAAAACCTAACTATTTTGAAGTCGTTTCTACAATTTTCGGGTTTAAAATAGTTTTCTTTTCGGCACTTCTGATTTCTGGAAGTGTCTGGCCCATTTGTTCTTACCATTAGCCCTAAATGTTTTGCGGGCTAAACATTTCATTTTTCTACTGATTCGATACCGGCGCCTATTTAGATAATGCCGGATTCTCATGCCACGGCGCTTCTTTCTAACACGGCATTTAACCTGTTAATTAGTTGAACTAAGTTCTTCTGTCACTGGCATTGTTCTCGCGCCGGTCTGGCTAATTCCGTGCCCCACGGACATACCGGCCGCCTTTCTGCGCTCTAAACGCCAAAATCTGCTCGTTTGACATTTCACACATATTTTCATACTGTAACAGTAGGCGCCGTAAGCATCCGTTTGAAGTGGGCGTTTTGGAAAGATTTCAAATTTAATTTTATTTGTAAAATCAAACTACAAAGAATATAATAATATTTATATCGATTTAGAAAGTTTATCGGCTAAACTCGGTTACATAACTTTATTTAGTCCCAGCTCTTTATAATTTGTTAAATTATTCCAGTAACGTATATTAAAAGTATAAAAAGTATTTTAAAAAGCACTTCTTTTCATGTATTCTAGTAGATTTCTTCGGGGCATGGATTGGGCTATTCATTCCGGAATCTTCTGAGCAGAGACTGCTCCTTTCTAACATTCAATCTTCGGGGGCATAACACGGCAGTATATGCGTTTATAAATCTAACCGACCCCACATAAAGATTAATTTAATATTTATTCATAACTGTTAATAGATAACATAGAAATCCTCCTGAGGTATTGAACACAGAACCGAAAGACTTTGCAGGCACAATGCTAATAGCAAACAATTGTCTGAGAAGAATCTTATAGTTAGAGCAGTGGATTAGAGCTAGAGCGCGTAGTATCCAATAACGCGATTACTAAAGAGCGCAATGTAACCAGAACCAGTGGCCGTAGTATAAAAACGCCCGGGTAGGTGCGCGGGCAGTTTTAGCTTACCCGGGCACCCACCCGGGCGTTCCAATACTACGGCCACAGGCGTCGGAATCTGAAATTTTTCAATCAGGACCACCGACCTGGAATACGGACTTGTATAAAATAAATAATAAAAGCCTCTCAGACAATCGCGGGCAATAAAATATTTAAAAGTGAATTAATACCATTGAACACAGATGTACAACAACAACAATTAGGAAAAGAATATCTCGTCGAGGAGGAGTACTGTAGGTTTTCGCTGTGAGACCTAGGTGGAACAGTTAGAACTATAAAACGCAGAACTCCTCCCGTACCGCGCTCCTGCATAGGTTTTAACGACCTATTGACAGAATTTGTCTGTATCTCGCAGGTACTTTGCTAGTAGCTAAACCCAGTACTGATTCTCGCCCTGTTTTGAGTGAATTTGCTTAAAAAGTGGCATCACAGGCGGTGTATCACCCGTCAGCCCCGCATAGTCCAATGATGGTTCCATTCGCCGTTTGCTGGCCGGTGTTGCCGGTTCAAATGACTTTAGCGAAGGCGGCGCCGCATGATGCCGTACCGGCGGGCAGGCCAGAGGATTACGGATATGGATCGGCGGAACAGCCTGGGTGGGCGGTGCCACGTTTGTCCGCTTTATTGACTCCGAACGAGCTACCGTAGCGAAGACTGTGGAACCTGGAACAATCATGATTCTTTAACTTATATAGTCTAATTCAAGAGTAATAATGGAGTGTTGAAAAAGAATGTGGTTGAAAATAGCTTTAAAATTTAAATACCTATAAATACGATAGTATAGTCAGCGATAAGAGTAATGTTGGAGTTTAATGAATTCAACTCTTGTCTGAGTTTTTACGAGTCCCTCGCCAGCATTTGGCGGCTTCTCTCGGTTCAATATTGTACTTTGCAAGTACGCGCGTGCAATTTGCCTGCAGGTGCGGTGTTAAAAATCCTATAAATACGCAAG
>JAQGAV010003169.1:0-13132 GCA_034691345.1 Phasmarhabditis papillosa | reverse complement strand
ATGACTAAAAAACTACTCTTTTTTGAACTTTTTTATGATCCTAAAGTACATTTCGGCCGACTTCGGCCGGCCGGCCGGTGCGGAGGCCTGCTCCATAGTAAAGGTTCATCATTTACTGTATTAACCACAGACGGCTGACTGCCGGGCAGGACCGCCCGGTTTAATAGCTCTGCGTGAAGATACTTTTTAAAGAAAAGACTATCAGTCGACTTCTTTTCTATTTAACACCGCTGCCCCTCAAGATGTGATCCTAGAAGCCTATTTCTCTAATTAGACTATATTTACCTTACTAACATTAGCTCCTTACAGAATGGGCGTGTCTTGGGTCTTCGAATACAATTCTTCTGCTAAAGAAGTTGAGCGTAAACTGGAAGTGGGCGGAGCTGAGAGTATGGGTTCTTATTCTGTTGACTGTCTTCCATATACTCCTAGTGGATCGGTAAGCTGCTTCTATTGGAGCCACGATTTAGGCTGAAATTTTCACCAACGTGCGCCAGGGGCACTTTTCATACCGGGTTTCACTTACAAACTGAGGAATTTTATGTTAAATTGCGGAACTAGTCAACTTTACCAAATAATGATAGTAAACACTTCTCGTAACCGGTTGATTAAACTCACGAATCTTCGAATGATCTTCTTGTTTTTTCAGTTAGGAATTCAAGTGAATTATGTGCTTCATCATTCAACTTATCCACAAACATGTTTCTCTATAGGTAAGCGAATAAATAGATCTGTACTGAAGTTACACAGCTAGGTCTGAAAAATGAGCTCCAGCTCGAAATTCGAGCTTTTAAGTTTGACTCAAAGCTAGAAACTCTTTTTTGCAAAAGGGCCCGAGCTTTGCTGAAACCGGCTCAACTCTACTCTGCACGCGTTGCGAATATAACGTCCTAGTCCGACCGGACAAGATATTCAGAGCAAGTTCCGTGTTAAATATAGTCTTTTGGCAAATAGACCCGGCCAGACCCCTTGTCCTCCCCGAATTAGATAATTATTGTATTTCAGCGGCAACTGATAACTACAAAAGTAGTCCGCGAGCCGTCTGTGATAGAGGATTCGATCTTATTCTAACCAAAATGGGATCAGGTCTAACTCCAGACACGGCCGGAAAGTTTGAGGTAAAAAGGGAGAGATACTTAATATATAGTAATAACTGAATATATATGACAAAATATATAGTCCTTATTAAAAGAAAGGTTGCCAGAAGAGTTTCCTGTACAGATTTAAAGTTCACCTAGTTCGATGTTTATTGAACACCGCTACTCCCTAGGATAGGCGCTAGTAACCTAAGTCGTTACATTATAATGTAAATTCATTTTAATTTAAAATGTTGTAAATGTAAAGCAACAGAATTCCATAGTTACAGTTCTACGGGTATTTTATATATAAACATTAAATGGGACTATAATATTCTTGTAAACCCCCTTGAGAGTTTAATTCCTTATATACTTTCTGTTTATTCATATTTGTTAAAGATAAAAAGAATAAACAAATCTATTTATATTTCTATTTAGTTAACTGGACAACAATATAGACTACGTGACTTTGTTGTTCGTGTTGGTACTGCATCACAAGTAACTGCAGTTAAAGGAGTCATTGTTGAGGTAAAAGGAATAATATAGTCTGTTAGTAGAGCTCCGTATCATGAAATACGGCGGTGTTAAATAATCGACCTTTTCGGCAAAAATACATCATTTTTGCAAAATACCGCGCAAACTCATAATAGCCAATAGAGATTGGTTCCCTTCAAAAGTGCGGACTAGTGGGCTTGGCAACGTCATTGGTTCGTTTGGGAACAAGCCAATTCGCCCATATCTGATAACAAATATTAGAACCAAAAAGAAACAATAACTATAGTCCATAAAAAAAAAAGACTGCAGTGCGCGGTGTTGTGTAAGGTTTGTAAAATCGCTCGTTCTGTGGCAGAATTAAACTTACATTATATGGTTCGATGCGCAATTTTTTGTTTGTTGTCAGAAAAATATTATTGTAATAGTTTTATTTTGTATCATGTCCAGAAAAAGACAAATACGCAATTGCGGAAGCCTAGGTATACCACCGCGCTCGGAGGTCTTTTGTTTGTTATAGACTATATAACTTAACAAAGTTATGTAGATCAACTATTGGTACTGTAGAAACAGAAAGAAACTCTTTATTTTTCGGCCAGACAGCGGCTATTATCAAGCGATCGTCTTAGACAAAACCTATGTTACAACAAAAGATAAATATAACGGTTCATATAAAATAATATGTATTATTTCTTTTATTTAAATATGTTTATAGGTTGAATATGAACCTTCACAAGTTGCATCACAGGCTATTCATATGTTAACAGAGTTCTTTAACATGTTCTTTCCTACTTATGTAAGTTTAATATAGAAACAAATAAACCGTAGTGCATAATGATTTCAGCAATAAGACTACTATTTTTAAGTCGGCCAGCCCGCAGAGACTCAGTCAGAGAAAATAATGGGATAATGTGCAGTTGGCACGGCCCCCCGATTCTTTGAGTATTCTGGCAGAAATGTTATAAGAAATTAAAAGAAAAATTGTTTACTTCTTTAAATTCTTTTCAAAACTTAAATAAATAAGTATAATTTTATTAATTTAGGCCACCATGAAGAAATCGGAAGTAATAAATAAGACATCTCCAGAACAATATACAGCACTTGAGACAATGTACCAATACTTGAATATATTTAAAACAATGAGAAACAAAACTACCAATTCTTAATAGAATAATTAAGTTATTATATTTATTATAATTAAATTGTTATTTTTATTCGCGTTTTTGTAATGTTTTTATCCGTTTAACGGTATTTTATTATATTTTTATATTATTGATTGGGGGCGGAGCTTATTTCTTTATGTAAGATGGACGATCTACTCTTTGTTCTACACGATCGTGTGGATTTCGTTAGATCCTATTTCAATGGTCTATGTTCATCTTTGGAGGCGTGGCAGGTTAGGCTTAGGCTTATCCATAAAAGGGCTCCGCAACTTTTGTAGAAGTTCGCGAAATGCCTATGAGAGTAAACTAAACGACGAGAAGAAAGCACTTTGAATGAAATATAGTTTCTGTTCCTTGTTTCTTAGTATTTAGCAGTAGAAACAATAGTTTGCAAGAAAATAATTAAAAAAAAACAGGTCCTCTGCAATTTGCGAAGTGAGGAACTTCGTGGGATCAATAACTGAAAGCGGGCCGAGCCCCCCAATTGCACAGCCTGATAGAATCTTGTTATTTATCATGTCATAATGATGTTTACAGATAGTTTGTTATTCATTCTCAATATGTTTTCTACTACAATATTTATCTGTATTACTCCGTGCTGTTAATCCATACACATTTACAAGGTAAATTTAACGTTTATTAGAATGTTAGATAAGATTCTCATAAAAAATATTCTAAATAAACATCATTTTAAATCATATTGGGTCAAGAATCTTCATAAATTGTTATGTAGTAAATGAAGGGCGTGTCTGTCTTTCTTCGATTCATAAAACGCGACTACTTTGCTACAAAATAAGGATGAAAGTAAGTATAGAAGCTTATGAATCCGCTACGGATACAGTGGTTTTCCACGACCTCCGTATTTTTGTAATTATTTGAAATTAGTTGACTGGAAATCTGTATCTGCAGTCAGTGCCAGTGGTCCGATATCAATAAAATATAAAATTATGTAGACCAAAGTGTTAAAATTAACCATCTGCCTAGAATGGTCCATTAGTCAAATAAAGGTTCTCAACACCAGTGGCCGTAGTATAGAACTGCCCGGGTGGCTGCCCGGGCAGTATACTACGGCCACAGGCCCGCCCACCTTTTTCAGCGGGCCGGTCCGGCAGTTTGTGTAAATAAAACATGTTGCTTACAGAACCTCTTTCTATTCTCTTGTTCGTTCTCTTCCATGGGTTAAAAGAAGATTAGAATATGACTCTGAAAGACTACGAAAAGAGGTTGAGGAGGATGTACATCAAGCGGATATGGTAGGTTATTAGAAAATATTGGGGATCGAAACCGTAACCCTCAGATTGTGAGGTCACTGATTTAGCCATTAGGCTATTGGACCCGCGACGTACAATATCATATATAGTCCATCTACAGACCTATGTTTCCAGCAGGGTATCACAAGCGGGGCGCAGTGTTATATAAAATGAATGTTCTATTCTTTATTGGAATGAATATTGGACGCTATTCTGATCTAGTTGGTAAAGCACAGTCTACAGCTCAGTTTATTAAAATAATGCAGCTCCCAAAAAAGGAGCCTCTGCTTAAACTTAGAGTTTAATCTCAAAAACTCGTCTTTGCCAAAGCCAGTTCCTGCCCCCTTAATACTCCTTTCTAATAATTATTTTAGATTCGTGATTTCTATAAGTTTTTACCTGAGAGACCATTGTTAGGCGATGATATAATAGCTGAAGCTCGTCAATATGCATCAATGGGAGAAAGAAAGTTTGTAGATCATAATGATCCTTTATCAACAGAACAAGAAAAGAATATTTGTTCACAGGTAACAACAGAATACGGTAGAGATAAGCGTATCGGTTCATACGCGAACGAGCCGATTCCTATGGCGAGCCCATATTGGTGCCGGGCCGAGCTTACGCCAAAGGGTGCGCCGCCTTCAGGGCGCCGATCTTTAGAATTCAGTATCGTCAGCGGTGTTTAAGTCTCTTGGATTTTAAAAAGGGGGCTCCCCCCCCCCCCCCAACAGAACTGGCAAAAAAAGAATTATCGGAGGAAATTTCCCTCTAAAGATTACTTTTCTATTTATTTAAACAACACCTTTGCTCTCAGGATAGTTAGCTCTTGTAAACAACTAATAATCAATGTTTCATATCTTAATAATAATCTAATTTAATTAAGGTATTCGATGTTTTCTCTTATTCTGATCCACATAGATCTGATGTATTTCCAGGAGTTCGCAAGATGGAAGCAGAGGTTAGCATTGCATTTATAACAATACGTATTAAGAATTGCTTGTCCCTTTTTATAAACCTAATTATGCTAATTAAGATAGTCCGTATGATGTGTTCTCTATTCCATGGTAGCTCAGAGTCTTGTGGAGTCGTTGCCGGTGGAGGAACAGAAGCTATTCTTCTAGCTTCTTTAGGTATTTAATAAACACAAATGCCAGTTTCCAGGGCCCAGTCCGGCCCCATACACACATTTTGGGCCACGGCGCTGTTACGAAAAGTCGGCCCGATTTAGGGTTTTCTAAGGAATTTCAATGAATGTTAAAACGTTAATCAGTTCTATAAAAGTTAGTAGGTACCTGTTGATTGCTATCAAAAACTACCGGCAAACCAGTTCTGACAATTTTTTCAGTTAAATGATGTTTATGGAGACCGTTTGCCCACCATAGGGGGGGGGGCTGGCCCCAATGAATCCCCCCCCCCCCTCTCCAATTACTTTTATCCAAATCCCCGTTCCTCGATTTGAAGCAACCTCATGAATTGTAATACTAATTTTTCTTGCAGCATCTCGGAACAAGGCTTATTCTTTGGGTATTGTTACTCCTGAGATTGTAGCCCCGTCAACTGCGCATCCTGCTTTTGACAAAGCCGCAGCTCTGTTTAATATGAAAATAGTTAGAGTAGATGTTGGAGCAGATGACAAAGCTATTTGTAATACAATTAAGAGACATATCAATGGAAATACTTGTTTGGTGAGTTATTTATATACAGTAGATATGGGCGGAGCCAGTCTCTAATATACAGTAACCCAACAGCTAAATTACTTTATTTATGTTTGTTTTATATGCAAGAACTTTATTTATGTTTGTTTTATATGCAAGAACTTTATTTATGTTTGTTTTGTATGCAAGAACTAGGTTACCAGAGCAGTATCCTAACTAGCAGCAGTGTTATATAAAAATATGTAAATAATCGTTGGATTGGGAGCTTTTTATTTAAAAGTAAACTAGTTTTATTCTAACACAATGGATATACGATAGTACAGATTACATAATAAATGTATATTTTAGTTAGTCGCTTCTGCTCCTAACCATTTAACAGGTACCATTGATCCAGTTGAGGGAATGTCACAGGTATATTTGTTTATATTATATTTATATTATTAATATTAATATATATATTTAGATAGCTTTACAAAATGATATTCCTCTAATACTAGACTGTACACTTGGTGGTTTTATTCTTCCATTTATGGAGTATTGTGATCTTTCTAAATCAATGGCTGATTTTAGAACTCCTGGTGTTAGTGCTATTGCAATTGATCTACATAGGGTATGTTCTATATACAAACAGGCAGGGCCCAACAATAACAAAGGTCTCACACCGAACAGCGAGCTTCAAGGGCAGGCTGGGGTCGGAAATTTTTGAAGCTCGGCTTGCCCGAAGACAATTTCCGACATCTAATCCTGTCCGAGTCCGCGATGGGCTGGAAAAGTTGTGTCTATTGGTAAGCAAAAAGATAGGCAATTCTCATCCTAAAAGGCAAAAGAAAGTTCATTCTAATGAGATGCCCGGATCTGCAGGTCGAATGTAATTATCAATCACTAGACATCCATATATATTTAACCTCTACGGGCCTGCTATTCTACTTTATAATAGTTATTATTTCAGTACGGACAGAGTCCCCGCTCATGTTCTTCTCTTATTTATCGTGATAGCTCTCTTTTTAAATATCAATGTTTCACTAATATTAAATGGCCTGGTGGTCTATATTCCACTCCGACTATAGCAGGAGGCCGTGATGGAGGAGCTATTGCTACTTCGTGGGTTACATTACTTCTTAAGGTAGGCAGTTTCAATACAACTGGAATAATCGGGTTGTAAGAGGACGGTGCCCGGTCCCGCATGTGGCTAGTTTATAAATTTCGGTTGCGGCTGGGCCCTGCCCATACTTCGCGATTTTGGCCCGAAATCTTTGTACTCCCCAAACTTTACTCCCCAAGGTCGGCTTTCACATGTTTTTTTTACATAAATTTGTGTGATTTTTAATGTTCTTCTCGAAAACATCCTGAACAGTTGGATTTTGAACTGGGTACCGTATTTCGACAGACACATTCCCATCTATTCGTGACCTGTTACAGTAAGACTTTAGCTATAATTGTAATAAATAGCTTTAATAACTATGTAATGTACTTATATATAATAATATTATAGGGCAAAGAAGGTTATGTAAATGCTTGTGATCGAATTGTTTCTACAACAAGAACAATAACAACTCTATTGGATTCTATGTCTTCTATAATTAAAATACATGGTTCTGCTGATATTTGTATTGTATCTTTTAGTACTATTACTGTAGATACATTCGCATTTGTCGATAAACTATCACAATTGGTAAGCTATTATTCTAATAAGTTAACAAATATAGGCAGCGGCAGGGCCTAAAATGGACGGCCTGGTTTCTTGCTATGTAGTAGGTAAACAAGATTTTCTTCAAGTGTGGCAAACGGCCGGTCTGCCGGTCTGGTGCCAATATTTCTAGTCTCGGCTCGAGCCGAGTTTGCAAAATTCGGTCCGATACATTAAACATGACGTGAACTATTATATGTATTGTTAACTATAATCAAACACAACGTTAATGCAAAAGACATTCAGAAAACGTTATTTGCGGATGATAAATGGTAACTAAACTATGAACTTTGCAGTTGTCTGGCAATTACGGCAAGGCTCGCCCCTATTTCTGAAAAATCATAAGCGGGTCGTAAGTAGTACTGCGGCCGTATTACTAAAAGATCGCCTTGAACTAGCCCATAAATCTGTCATTTCTTATTTTATTAATTTAGGGTTGGCATGTGGATGCTCTTGTTAAACCAGTTGCATGTCGTATTCCTATTACTTTAGCAATGTGTGAGGATTCTATTATTCAATCATTAATTACAGATATAAAAGATACAATTATTTATATAGAACAAAATCCTTCTTTTGTTAAACGCAGTAAACAAACATCACTACATAAACTTATTCAAACGGTAAGTATTAACTGTATCAAAAGCAAGGCTTTTAGCACACAACATGTTGAACTCATCGGTTAGGCAAGGTGCCAAGACTTGCGAGTGTGCTCTATTGTGCCGAAACTGTGCCAAAAGATACAGTAACCATGCAAAACTTCTAAGAAAATACATTAAAAATTAAAGGATTGAGCTATGACTATTTCATTTCGAAATACAACAAAAATAGTTGAAGCAGGGCTAGGAATTGCCGGGGGCCGACTTTTTGGGAAATCGGCCCGTGCAGCCTTTTCCCAGCCCTTAGTTCAAGCATATTCCAAAAGGACCGGTTCCGAAACAGCGATGGGTATGGGATAGTTGCAACCGAACGCTTAGAAAAGGCTATGAATTTCAACAAAAATATTTATTGCCTAAATGAGGTTTTGATCTATTCGGAATGAAATTGAATAATTGTGAATTATCTTATATAAATCTTATAGGTTTCGGATGATTGTATTCTGGAAGAGCTATCTCTTATTAGACTACAAGCTCATTATAGTGTACCTTCTTTACAAGAAAGAAGAACCTTAAGAACTCTAAGTGTTGATGGAAGAAAAATAAGTATGACAACTAATAATGAATCCGTTAAATCATTTAAGCTAACTAACTAGGCTTATATAATACAATTAAAAATAAAGAATCATATATTCTAACTGTTTAAAAACAAATTTAAAGGACCATTTTACCGCAGTTTTCAATTCAAAGTTGCTAAATACGTCAATTTATCATACAAATACGACTTCTTTACTCTCGACTAACAATATACTCATTTATTAAGTGCAAACTGTAGATGTAATTATATGTAAATAAATCATACATAAATAATATTTTCTTAGGTTAATAAGTCTGGTTAGAACCAGTTCTTATATCATTAGTCTATGTGTATAGCGAACAGTAGGAAACAAATTCGACGCAGTCTTTACAATGTACCTTTTTTTGAATTAGATTCAACTTATGAGTTTCTTTCCGGAACATGAGGAGGTGGGCCGAGAAAAAAGAAATATTCAGAAATGGCCCCGGCCATTTCCAGATATCGAAATAATCTCTTTTTGCTTCCAAACACAAGATCCCCATTACGAACACTTCGATCAATCCACGCAGCCCTGGTACATGTGTGACTTCATTTCGTGTCATTTTTCCTAGTCATACAAGATTCTTGGTGAGAAAGGATCATATTTAAGCGTGACTTTCTATTAAAACGGTGTGCCACACCAAACTGTTTAGAAAAGTACGTTCACCAATCAGGGGGAAAAAAGGATTACCGAGGAAGACGTTACCGGTGAAACGATATCCCTAATATTCCCGAACTCTTCCGCACCTTCGGAATTCCGTCCCAGCTGCTAAAATTCCATTAAGGATTGTTTCTCCATCCGGGAATGATCGTTGTTCCCGTTTCCGTGCGTTAGTGAATGCGGTGTGAAAAGTTAAATAAATTATTCCACTGTTTCGTACCATATTGTGAATCGGAACCAACTAAAAATATTCAATATCATTAATAGTAGTAACATATTCAGTTATCTTTCATAGTAGTGAGCTGTAGACAACTTGCTTAATTCTCTCCTTCCTCAGATATCATAAAAAACATACATAACCCAGTTGATTACGTTTTTGCCGAAACACCTAGCATTATATAATACGAATTAATAACAATAGCTAAGTCCGCGAGGAACACCACGAGTTCCTCGCGGACATAGCTCTTGTTATCAATTCGTATATATATATAAATATTATACTTCAATAAATCTGGTATAATATAGCATTATAATTTAATTCTGCCTTCTCAATGACATCCAACATTCAAATTATTCGTGTATATATAAAAAGTAAATAAAAATAAAGAAAAGCAAAATAGAAATGAAGAAGGAAAACGAAAACACACTCGCAAATTATGGCACCCTGCCATTGTATTCAGTCATCAATGCGCAATTGTTTGTAAACATCGTGCATCGCATTTGCCTTTGTCATTCAATACACTACCACAAAGGGCATTATTACGACTAGCCCAATCCAATGTAATTTAAGTTGATGGATGTGGGAACAGCAAATCTCCTAGCGGGGATTTTGATAGTTATTGCCCTCTTTTTAATAATGTTACTCTGTATACTAACAGTGTGCTTCTGTCGAAAAAGGTAAGTCTTCAGGTATTTAATTCATTTCACATGATTATTTTCAGTCGATCGGCATGGCATGGCGAATCTACTATACTAGCTCCTAAAGATTATCATTCGGCCCAATATAACGAGGGATTTGATTATTACGATGACATATGCGCCAGGTATGAAACTTTATTTTGTTCAGTGGTATCGTAATAATTTTTCAGGCGTATTGAAGAACGTCGATTGGCACGTCAGCAAGCTCTAACTTGCGATGATACTATAGCTGACCTATCCCTTAACAGGTAATTTTCTTTTAAATATTCCTTAAATATTTTTATAATTACATCACCAATGTCTTCCTTCAAGTGTTATGCACAAATTCGTGGATATCATGATATATTTTAATTGCGAAATAGCACCGAAAATATGGTCCTTGCAATCTGATACATCTTCAACATTTTATCATGGCTTAAGAATATCATAACCGTTCAATTATTTTTAATGTAGTGACAGGATGTGAATTGAGGCATCTTCTAAAGTACTTCCGAACCCTTGATAATTTTATTTCAGACTCGATCGGCAGGTCGGAGATGCACTCGCTGTGGAGCAACTCCTGCGAGAGAGCTACGTCTTCGATACGAACCTAATGGATCGACCCGATGCCCAAGTGAAGATACTAGCAGCGAAGAGAGATTACTTATAGCATGCATAATACGATATTGATATATTTTTCCATTTTTGAATAAATGAAACGGGTTCAGATTAATAATGTTTATTCGTGAGTTATTGACTAGTTATAAGTTGACTTATGGTTAGAAGATGAAGTGGTGCACCACAGAAATAACCCAACTGCTATCACAGTTTTTGCAGGTCGAGATCAAGTTCCTGGCCCTGAGTAGGTAGTTTCTAGTTGGGCTTTGAGAGTTCGACGATAACAATAGGTAGATCACTGCATAGCCTGGGAATGGAGTACTTTTCCTTGCCCTGAATAATTCGATACATATAATTAATCACTTATATATACCTTAGGTTTAAGATTTTCCTGTATTCTGATTAGCTTCCTTGACCGTCCGTCAATCCTTTCTGTGTAAAATTCATGAGCCACATCGCCATCTTCATCCACAAATTGGGAGCTGGAAATAGAAAACATTAAATGAAATGTAGCCTCACCCTTACCTAACTGATTCTTTTACTAGAAAAATATCCGGTATGACTCCGCCTTCCCGAACCTTCCTTAGGTAGGCTGAGAAAAGAGCATCATTTCGCCGCACAGGAACCTAAAATAAATTATTTAATGAATGATTATACTTCATAAATGAAGAATGGTCGGTGTACACAACACAACTACTAAACAACTACATACAATATATATGATATTGATAGAAATATAGCACTCCTTAAGGGCCACGACATAACTTCGAAGGGATCCGTATTAAGAGAGCTCATAGAGTACTAATCGATACACATCGGTAGCAAGTAAAATCCACAAAAATGTTAGACCGGCTGCTTAGCTTGGGCATTCATCCATATATGCTGATATGCTATCCAAACAAAAGATGCATACCTTTCTGGCTTTTTCTTCCTCCTCATCACTGGGATTTATCGTTTCTTTTTTCTTGCTTCCAAACTGACCCATGAACTACTACGTAGAAGGAATGTCTGCAAATATATATTCATATTAGGTTTAATATGAACTAAACTAAAAGAGAGTGATAATAGAAACATTAATAAAGAATATAAACAGTGCAATGGTTTGGTGACATATTACGCCAGTCGCCTTGAACTTGCGCACTACGGACAGAATTTATCTGTTGCAGTGGAGCGCGATATATTCAACGAATTTTATATTCAAGTATACAATTAAATGTTCCTTTACTATATTTTGTTACAAATTAATTGTTAAGTTGTTGCCTGTATTTGTCAAATAATTCCTCGTTTAGTCTACAACTTGGAACAAACGTTAATATTATAGCATTTCGCTGACAATTGCTAGAAACAATTAGTTTATGTACTACGCTCCATTGCGAAATGTCATATGGTTTTTATTCCGACTCCAAAATAGCAGATATTTCACGCCATCCGCCGATTAGGATAACAAGAGTAGAGTAAGCTGACGAATACTATTATTTCATGTAAAATTGTGCACAATAACTCTGTTCATAGTATATATATATATTTTATTGATTCAACAGAAAAAGAATTAACATAACACGTAGAATAATAGTAAAGCATTTTGTATTTATATTTTTCATTTATAGTTGTGGGGTACATCGCATTGCACATCTGTGCCAGTGTCTTTCTTCATCATATGAACATCTGTAAAATAGAGTATTAAAAGTGAAAGTATTCTAACTTTAGCAACTTTTATGAAGTTCGCGGTGGAGCTGTTGGCAAACACCACCGTTTTATCTTCATTGTATTCAAAAGTTTCAGGAAAGATTTAAGATCAGAAGTTAGAGGCTTCGCTGATTACAACCATAGTTTCATATTGGTTGGCTTGAGCCGCTCCCATTATTTTGGAAAGTATGTCCGGGCCGGCACTTGCAATTAGGGTTCGGCCAGGTCACGCCCCTTTTCAACAACAATGACCCAATATGGACAAAATAGGTCATCACCTGGCCGAAATCGAACTGTAAAGGGCTAGCCCATGCCGGACCTGCACGCTACTTTCAAAAATATGCCTGGGCCTACTGTCGGGTCTACGATTATACCAACCATCATGGAAGTTCGTAAAATGGTACTACCTGGACCTAGTTTGGGGATTCATTTTTGTTGAAGGTACACCAAACCGATTTAGAATAAGATTATTCGGATAAAGTCAGTTCTGACTAAAGGAATGTAATATAGTATGCGGAGTCTACTGGAAGGTGAGGTGGGTAAACATACTGTGTGGTTGCTTGAGTATCGGGAATATCACTAGGACATGTATATCCAGTAGGACAAGTACATTTATGAGATACTGCAGTTAATGTTAAGCGTTGATCAATAACAATCTGTAAGAGTACTAATCGATACACATCGGTAGCAAGTAAAATCCACAAAAATGTTAGACCGGCTGCTTAGCTTGGGCATTCA
>JAQGAV010003168.1:0-13134 GCA_034691345.1 Phasmarhabditis papillosa | reverse complement strand
CTGCCTCATGCTGGAATCGAACCAGCGACCTTCTGTTTACTAGACAGACGCTCTGCCACTGAGCCAATGAGGCACATTTAACTTCGTCTGCACTATAATACTACCGTTCCCACTACATTACGTTTATGTGATTGAAACATTACAATTTGGCACTGCTATCGTCTGAAGGCGCGGCGGTGTGAAAAAAACAGGGGAATGCGCGCCGCTGCAGAATGATAGAAATGGGCGGGGCAAACAGGATCAGACCAGAAGTTTAGTATAAAAATGGAAGGATGAAACATAGCAATCATAGCATTCAGCTACATCCATCCAAACAGTAAACATGGTAAGTAGTCACTACAGTAACCCAGTCTGCTCAAGACCCTTAGTTCACAGCAGATGATCTAACATTTCGTTACTTTTTTCAATCAAATTTATGTCGAACCCCGTTCCCTACAATATTTCGACCATTTATGAGCATTATTATTTCAAATTTTGTTTTATATAGTTGCCTTTACCCCAAGGCCCGTTCTTGTGCCTTGTAAAGTCATTAAAAAGTTAAAAGACTCTTGAAGATCATCTTATTTACCTCCTTTCAAAGTTAATACTAGACTAATTTGATCAATACTTCTTTAATTACATAATCTCAGGTGTGCAAAAAGGCCGGCCCGCGGTGCAAACATTGGCCCGGGTTGGCCTGGGCCGACACGTGATATTTCCACACCTGCAAAATCTTACCTCGTTTTAGAAGCTCTTCTTCTTCCTCTCTCTCCTTGCTTCTCCCGCCATTGCCTGTCTGGGCGGCGGACTCCTCGGAGGCGGCGGCGGCGGTTGCGGCGGCGGATGCGCTCCACCACCACCCCCACCATGCGGAGGAGGATGCGGAGGAGGACCACCACCAGCGTAAGTTACAAAACCTAAGAGAACTGTAGTTCGGAGTTAAATCTGTGCATAGTACGGGAAACGGTGCACGCCAGTTATGTCTGTGTAGAAAACGGATTACGGTAGCTGCTAGTTACAACTGTGAAGATAGTGGGGAAACGGGTTACGGTATTCAGATACTTCCTTTGATTTGAAGAAGCTATGGTAACTTCGTTATAACTTATCTACCAAACAATTGACCTATACCGTTCCAAGTGGAAGATATAGTAACCATCTTATAAATCTATCATATTTCAGTCCCATGTACGCCGCTGCCCCACTCGGTCCCGCTCCAGGAGCATATCCAGTCGCCGGAAAGTAAGACCCGAAGGCTCCTGAGACGCCCACCACCACTGCCATGCTATTAAGCCAATTATCGATTATATTTAAGTTTTCTGTAAATACAAGCAAACTTTTAAATGATATTTTTTACTAGTTAGGTATTTTTAAGGTGTGACCGTTAGTTCAATGTATCTTTCTTTTTGTATTCGATCGTTTATTACAATACTTCAAACAATAAATTTTCATTCATTATAACTTTTATTCAAAAATCAAGAACACTATATTTCAAATTAAATTTGCGACCTAAGAGAGTTGAATAGCATAAACAAGTACAAAAAATAGTCTCTGTAATCGAACGAACGACCGTTGGTCTACAATGTGTCTTGCAAGACAACAGTGTATTGGTAGTCATATCTTTGGTTTATTACATGTTACCCGTCGATAGCTCAGTTGGTAGAGCGGAGGACTGTAGAGTGGGCAGATATCCTTAGGTCACTGGTTCGAATCCGGTTCGACGGAATGTTTTTGCAAACTTCTCTCATTTCAAGACGAGCTACTATTCATGTGGATGTATGTTTCATTTATTAAGGATATTGTTTTATACTACAGAATAACAAATTCTTAAGTGAATAGTCTTTATTAATTGATAATAGTTTAAGTTTACATAATAGTTTACTGTTTTGACATAATTGGAATATTTCTGGCATTCGGTCCGGTCCTTTTCTTTGCTACAATTTGGAGTTGTCCGTCTTCGGAGATAGTGGATTCGATCTGATCAGCATCTACATCCTCAGGAAGCTGCCATTTACGAATAAATGATCTGAACAGGATATGTCAATGGTCTAATTCAGATCATATAGAGAAGATTGCTGGTCCCGTCACGCTTACCTCTTACAGTAACCCTGTTCCGTTTCTTCTTCCTGCAGTCCTTCAATTGTTAGTGTACGATCTTCTAGGTTCACCTTTAGCTGATCTGGCTGGAAATTGCTCACATTCATGGAAACCGCAAACTTTGTTCTGTCGTTGACAATCTGAAAAGGGTCGAAGATAGATTTGGTTAAATTACATTCAATTAGAAAGTTTCGAAGAGTTTTCACATTCTGAACATTTAGGTTTCTCAAGAACTTTCCAGCTTATAAAGTTATATTATTAGTCAACAGAACTTAATTTTAACGCCTCAATTTCAAATTTTGGTCTGTCTCGAGGAGACGACCACCCAATTGGAGATTTATTAATATTTATGAAACTTAGATTACTACCTGGAGGTCTTTAGCTACGTCTAGCTTGCTATCATCTGATGTTTCCGGCTTCTCGACGCTGAAATCCGAGATATCTCCCAGCAATTGGTTCAGTAGATGGGGCACTGGATGGTAGGAATATCTAGGACGAAGACCATTAAGTAGAATAAGCGACATCTTGCGACTTTTAGTTGAGATAGCTTAGAATGAATCTAAACTCTTAGGGGAGTTGATTCCTAGTCTACTCATCAGGCTTTTATACCTTCCTGGGAGGTTTCCCAATGCTTCTGGAAACTTCCAGCAAAGTCTAGGCGAACCGTTGCAAGAGTCAGATGAGAGATTTTGTATCTTGGAGAGGTGTTAGACAAGCCCCGCCCATCGACTGCGAAATCGGGAGTTTGGAGTAAACACCCGAAGATTCCAGAAGGCTTGGGAAAACTTCCAGTAAGATATTAAAGCCAGATCGAATTGCTGGATAAAACAACTCATATTTAAGTTTTGCTCCAGAAACTTCGAGTAAACTCTACTACAAGTGTGAAGATGTCGCTTATTCTACTGAATGGTCTTTGTCCTATATACTCCTACCATCCAGAACCCCATCGAATTAATTTCTGTTAGATATCTCGGATTTCAGCGTCGAGAAGCCGGGAATATCCCATTTTTTTTTACTAACTAAAATGGAAGAACAGGGTTCATGAATGAATTGGCCATTTTTTTTTCAAATTCTGTAGAAAAAAGGCCCCCCTCCTTTAATTTTTTGTTAGGTGACACCAACTGCCGAAACCTGCCTAGTTCCAAATTTTTGATAGACATTTAAACATTAGTATGTATACTTGAAAGTTATGAAACCCAGAATTCATTTATGAGCTACATTCTATGATTCACACTTAAATGTCCACATTATCTAACACCCGATTCAGAAACTTTGGGTTTCGGCCTGGGTCGTCCGGGGCTTTGAACTTGAAGAACAACTGTTGACTTTTTCAGGAACAATGTTAATAATAGCTGTAAAGCCCGATTCACTTTCTCTGCTCACCATGAGCTTTTGAGATTGTTAATGACGATAGAAAGTTTGCGGTTTCCTTGAATGTTAGCAATTTTAAGCCAGGTAAACTAAAAGTGAACCTAGAAGATCGTACACTAACAATTGAAGGACTTCAAGAGGAAGAGACAGAACAGGGATACTGTAAGAGGTAAGCGCGATGGGACCAGCAATGCTCTATCTATTATCTGTATTAGACCATTAACAAATCTTGCTTAGATCATTTATTATGGCAGCTTCCTGAGGATGTAGATGCTGATCAGATCGAATCCACTATCTCCGAAGACGGACAACTTCAAATTATAGCAAAGAAAAGGACCGGACCGAATGCCAGAAATATTCCAATTAGGTCAAAACAGTAAAGAAGCAAAGGTAATAACATCATCATCTTGTAAACAGTTTCTATTTTAATAAAAAAACACCGTATACCTATATTGTATTTGGAAGAAATTAGCGGGTTTCAGCTTACAATTAAATCTTGTACGTTCGACTCTCAAAAGTAGGTTAAAATTGTGAGTATCGTTATTAACTAATGTTACTGCGTTTAAATTACAAGGTATACAAAAATTCGTATTAAACCATTAATGTGTGATTTATATATATACTGGGGAAGGAAAATGAATTTTGGGAAGCATTTGCAAGGGTGGGGCCAAAATTATATAGTTGCAACCCTAGCCCGATGATATTGCAAGGCAAATGGAAGGATAATGCGAGGCAAATGCAACCCAAAAGGTATTTCGCGACTCGCAGGCCATGTCCCATGTCACATGCGAGTCGCCCCAGCATCGCATGGGAGTCGCCGTTTATTCGCAGAGCATCTACGTGAATACGTAAATTGTCGTCTAAAAATTCAAACTGTGATTTGGCGGCAAAATGTAGTTTGAAATTTATTATTAATTTATTTTTCTTGAAGTCAGCATTTTCTTGCCTTTTTGCTATTTTTTATATCTACGGTCTATATTTTTAATTTACAGATGGAACAAATCTGCCTACCATCGGGAAAGCTTGTCACCGAATTGAAAGTGGACAGACTTCGCAAGGAACTGTCTCAGCGTCGTCTTTCGAAATTAGGAAAGAAGCAGGAATTAGTTGATAGATTAGCTGAGGTTTCCTTTTTTGCGGAATATTTCTCTGGAATTTGATTTTGTAGTTTTTGCTCACGGAGCGCTTGGCGAAGAAAGAAGAAGACAGTGAAGATGGAAACGTGGACGCCGAGCAGTTGGTAAGCCACTAATAATTTGAATTAAACTAGCGACACTGTTTCAGGATATTACTGATGATGGAGCTGCACAAGGTAAGCATCTGTTTTCTTGAGCGTTTATTTTTTGAGGAAAGGTCGGTAATTTTATTCTTTCTTGCAGTAAAGATGGCAGTTACACCGACAAACATTGGCACTCCGAATGTAAACTTTAGAACGCACAGTCATCGAAGGTCTTCGAGAACGACCACTGATGTTATCAATCTTTCACGTTCGTTAAAGTCATATCCTGAGTTTCCTAACCTTGTCTCTCTAGGTAATTCGCTTCTCTCGGAGGACGAGGTCAACGCATCTCCCAAATCGGCTCGTAAGTATTATAATGCAAACTTTTTTTCCCATCCGATAAGGTATATTCCCATTATTCAATTTCAGTAAAGGAAAGAAAATCGGCTCAGGAAATGGAGGAGGCAATGGACGTAGATGAGAATAATTCCGCAGATGTACAGAAAGTGCACCCCGAGGAACCCGATGAAAACGCCAATACGGAAGAAACTCAAGGTATTCCGTTGTTATTTATCAATAAACACCTCATTTTAGCGTCTACGTCCACTAAGTCAAATATTCCTGTTCCTGCTAATTCTCGAAGCAAATCAAAAGGTTTCTATATCTAGCTTTCCGGTGATGTTTCCATTTTAGGTCGAGTTGAAGGCCGTTTCAAAGAGGCGCACTCAAAACTTATCGACAACGCAGAGACCCTGGGAGAAGCGCAAGATAAGGTTCTGAAGAGACATCGCGAGCTCTTGGGAAAAGTTCCCGATGTTGTCAAGGTACTATTCCATGAGCAGTATATATTTTCAAATTTTTTTAAGCGTCTTGCTACTCCAAAGGCAGTTGCTAAACGACAACCACTCTCAAAGGAGAATCCGTCTACTCCTGGTCTTACTACTCCAAAGTCAGTTGCTAAGCGACAAGCACTCTCGAAGAAGAATCCGTCTACTCCTGGGCCTTCTGTCAAGTAAACTACCATTTAAATTATCCACGTTCAACCATTTTTGCAGGTTCGATCCCAATTTGGATTTGAATAAGAAGGATGCATTTCAATTTGGTGATGTACCTGTTAATGATTTTGCGAAAATTGTTGGAACCTGTAAAGACGAGGTTAGATTAATGCTCTACATTAAGATATCAACATATTTAGGAATCTACTACCAGTCAACAGAAGAAAAACTCTGCGAGCAAAGATAGAAAGAAGGAGGTGTAGCTAGATTTAGCAATTATTTTTCAACATTTTGTTCAGCATCAATTGGGTGCCAAGGAAATGGCCAAGAAGAGAGTTCGGGCTGGTCCCAATCCTCTTACTCAGCCTCTGGAGAACACCTTTATTAACTTCATGTCGACACCAAAGGGAAAGAAAGCGGAGAAGGGTATACACTTATAATTTCTAAAAACAAACCTGTTTTTTTTTCAGAACCTAAAAGAAAGGGTTACACTCCTTATAAAGGAGCCGTCAAGTTCTTGGACACTACGAAACTGACTGCGCAGGAATATGCTCTCGCAGTCGAGGAAGGTTTAATTCCTGCGACCACCAAGAAGTCCGCTAGCAAGTCTCAAACGTACGTTACTTTTTACTAATTTTAAGTGGCTAACACATTATACAACTAATACTCTTCAGTGGCGCCGAAATTGCCAAGATGAACCGAAAACAGAGAACGGATCAAATCCTGAGCATCAAGAGAAAGCTCGCAGTTTAACATTTAATAATATTTAGTTATCAATGTTGTATCATATACTTGTTTCTTTCAGAACATAAACACTTATCGCATTCTGCATTTGATTTCTGACAATATATTGATATGTAATGTATGTTGCTGTGCCTAATTACATTTTGGAACTGTTGTGTACACATCGACATTTATTCAGCGATATTATTTCTATGAAGTCATATCCTATTTTGGAATTAGCCCGCTTGGCAAGAAGTTCTTAATGTTCTAAACGCCCAGCATGCCTTTCGGGTCTTCTTGTTCCACTATTGGTGGTAGATCTGGTAGTTTGAATCCGAACAGCACGTAGTCGTAGTAATACATCTTGATATGAAGTAGCATCAGATATCTAGTGTTTGCCAACTCCTTTATAACTTGCAGCCGCTCGGGAGATGATACTGTGCTGTGAGATGTGCGACCTGACATCATTGATTCGGCTAAAATGATTTGGATGAAGCAAACAGACATTCAATGTTCATTATTTCTCGTTGGGCTATAATTAGTTTTCTTTTCATTTCGCTCACCTACAAATTCGATTGAGCTGTCGTTTACGTGACTTTCTTTTAGTATGTCTATCAGTTCGTCGTAGAACTCCTTTGGGCTTTCTGTCTCAAAACGAAGTATATTGTACTGGTGAAAGTTTGTATGGAATTCGCATCGCCTGTAACATTTTCTTCACGGTTTGCAAATACGATGGGTACTCGCAGAAAAAGGAACGAACTAAATCAAACAGAAGAGTTTGCAATCGCCATTATTGCTCGTTCACCACTCTGCGTGAATTCTATAATCCTATGTGCATTTACCAACAAAAAATGTCTGAGAGTTTGCATCCGTATTAACGAGTCAGTCTCTAATCGTACCTACCAGCTCTGGGGATAAAAGTGATCATCGTCAAAGTTTGCGCGAATCTTCTTTCCGCTACCTTTCCTCATCATCCGATCGTATTGTGCTTCCATGAAGCAAGTGAGATTCTTAACAAAAAATGCTGGGTTCGGATTTTCTAACATTTTCATTTAGTAGTTTAACAGTGGTGAATGGCAAAACCCTTATTTCTAGTTATACTATATACTAAAGATGGGTGACTCGGCTTGTTCGCAAACAACCCGGAGCAGACTGGAGCAGGTTCCATTTCGGTACGCTCCACCTACTAAAAATTTTTAGACTGCGCTTACCTATCGTCACTCAGTTTTTTTTTATCAAGAATAGTTATTAGTTTTTTATTTTTTAAATGTAGTCTCTGTAGGAAACTACGTATTGTTATTTTATCTAGTCCACCTGTTTCATGTTTCGGTTTTAACTTTTATTCCCATCACCTACCGTTTGGCACCTATTACAGCGATCCGGATACTTTATCCACGTTTGTTCCCTAAAATAGCTTACTGAGGAATCGGTTGTTTGAATTTATAGGTTTAAATAGGAATCATTTACCAGCTAGAGTAGACTCTAGACTCGATTTGTCGCTAGGTTCGAAAGACAACACGGTTACACTTGCAAAATTTGCTGGTTCTTTGAAAAAGCGTGCAATTGGAAACTACTTGAGCATACCTAAGACATTTATCCGTAAATCCGGAGACAAAACGTTCAAATGGATGACGAACTATTGCGATCTTTTTCCATTCATCCCACGTTGGCTGAAACATATGTGTTTTAGCCATGGCTTCAGGTGGACAAATGTTATGGTACGGTAAACAGGGCACCGTTTCTCCGTTCTTTGTTTTTTTCAAAACCCGCATCGAATATCCTCACTGACCCACGTTGTCTCTTCATGAGGCTATACAAGACTGGGGAACTTAGGATACGGACGGAATAATGTGATATACCGAAACGTATTTGCAGGAGCCTTTTCGATTTATATGAAGTCAGGAAATGTATAGCTCACTACCGCAAGCTAATATAAATATTCTAATATATAAGCAACGGGGCCGGCCGCATTTTTCCGTGTACCTACCTTATCCTTAATTTCAAACTTGTCGGATATCTCTTGAAGTGAATCAAATTCATTAACAGGGCCACAGAATCGCCGATGAAACAGCTCTGTTGTTAGGTTCCTTCCTCTTGTCAGGAATCTAGTTTCATTATGGAGGAAGCAGAGAATAGCGGTCATCATAGTTGAGAAGTTCTTCTCGATTGCACATCCTAGTAGCTTGTATTTAGCTGAAGTCTGCAAGAAATCGAAATATGTTCCACAATTGTATATTTTAAGTTCCGGGTTTTCCAGGACCTTCCTTTGGCCGAATTACCCCATCAGCTAACGTCAAACAGCAACCCTGTTTTTACCAATCCCAGCTTTACTTTTTCCAATACACCTAAAGCGACCTCACCATTCGCGTACGCGGATGGTGAGGTCAGTACTGACTTCAGAAGGCTATACTTATGAATCATCATAGGAAAAAGGTACCTGACCAAGGTCTGATAGATCGTTTTTGAATTTACTTTTTCAACAAAAAAAAATCGCAGATTGTATGTACTCACTCTATATCGCTGCTTAAAATCAATCAATGCCGGCACGCATTCGGCTGCCGATTTGCCGGTGCAAAAGGATACTGGAACCTGTCGAATCTCTGCCACCTTAGCTGGCTGAACTATAACAGCTAGTAAACTTTCAATAAACATTACAGTTTACAAGGAACAACATAGAGGTTTGAGATAGTTAAACTGATACTCTCCAAAATAGAACTTCTAACTGATTATATATTTAAAGTTTTGCTACACTTTACCCGTACTCACACTTAGTCTCAAAAACTGTCGTCGGAAAGTTGAGACCTTGGCATAGCTCCACTTTTTTAGTCAGCAGGTAGTATCGATAGACGAGAAACAGACATATGGCTGCCAATAGAGGATGAATCCATTTAGACATCAATCAATGATGCTCAGTTTGTAATTTGTGAATATCAAAGTAAAGTGTACAATTCTCGCAAAAATAGTCAAACATGATCGGATGAACCTAATCGCGAGGATAACATTCCGCCAAGAGGATTACTCCAGTAATGACAGTGGAGAATGCCCCTACCGATTGATCTCTCCATGCGTTCCCGCGGGATACTCAAGAACAACAATAGCAACATGATGAACACGATATTCGTAACGTCGGCTAATGCGTTTTAGATGGAATGTCAGCACTCGGTTACCAGGAACATAATGTCGATAAACGGCCATAAAATATTATCAATATTCATTTCTACACCTACATCTAATTAAACCTACTATAAAACACATATATCACCTAAGGAACAAAAGCGTTGTAATATACAATCAATGAAGCACAAATCTACGAAATTCTGATACAGAACAAGAAGCATTTTAAATTACATGTATTATGTTTACCAGCAAATATACACTTATATAATGTACCCTAACTTATTTAAATAACTAATAAAAGCACAAAATATACACTGCATACAACATAGACACCGAGAAAATGTTACAATTGTCACTGGGTACCATTTCTAAACTAGATCAAAATACAAATGCAATAAAATTGAAGAGGCAAGCAGCTAGAATATACATGACATAGATTATGTGATCAACTAACTATACTATAAAACACATCAATCAGGGATTTTTCAGCAACGAATGAATAATGTCATTTTCCTTTCTAGAGCAATATTTTATCGAGAATTCTTTCCATTTGCAAAATACCCCTGCCTACAATGGAACATTAAAAAGAAGCCAAAAGTAAAATTTTACTGTGTTGGTCGATAGTGAAGCGGGTGTTCAGAAGAAATCATTGGCAGTGAAGGAGAGTGCAGATTCAATCGAACAGGAAATAGTTTTCCAGCAATATCGACTTCGTACACTCCCTTTTGTAGAAACTCATTCGATACACCAAAGTCCTTATCTTCTACGAACGCAATGCATACCTACAACAATAACTGTTTTACTCACCATACGGATTTTAATTTGCAATATAATGGAGAGAAACCAACCTGACAACCAAGAGTAAAACCATATGCTGCAGATGTAGTCATGCCAACGGGCTTACCATTCCTAAACAACCGTTTTAAAATATTACATATTATTGGAAAAACCTCAGCAATACTTCTCCACCTTGCGGCCAGGGATCTGTATCCTTGTCGTGACGATCAACCATAAGTTGCACAAATCGTTTGGTAACTCCACGCTCCAACTGTTCTTCGAGCGCCTTCTTACCAATGAAATCCTTCTGAAAGAAATATCAATGATAAGGTACTTCAGAAACCAATACTAAACAAGCTATAACACCGTACAAAGAATATCACACAAGGACCAAACTTATCACCGTTCGACTGTCTAAATTAGCAGTCCTCTCCTACTTAATTTAGCCTAATCACAGTGGGCCCAAAGCTTATGAGAGGCCGTAAGTGGACAGAAACGGACAACTGATTCAAACTATATTTGTTATAACTTTTCCATTTAACGCGGGACAGTTCCAATCTATACTTCTATGATAACATAAATAAATTTTGCAGTTCGACTGAATGTCGGTAACACTCGAACTGCATGAAAACTACATACGCTGAATTCACAACGATAAGCGCTACGTAGCGCATCGTAGTTGGTTATCTGAAAAACTGCCAAATAAAGACTTACATCTTCAATAAATAATATCTTCCAAAAACATATTAAACCAGTTATACATATAGAGAATATCACCAACCTTAAAGTCCACTCTGAATGCACGGCCACATTCAACAGGTGTCACCATTGCATTGATGTCCTGACCCCAGTAAACATAGAACTTTTCAATTCTAAGTTGTCGGAGGGTGTAGTAGCCTGCATGCAGCATACTGTACTCCCGACCGGCATCTACTACCTTTTCATAGACATTCTGAGCAACCTAGAACGGTTACCACATAAGTGAAATTTTGTGAATCATACCTCGTTTGGAATGTAAAGCACCCAACCCAATTCGCCGCAATGAGTTACGCTGATTGCTCGAATTTTTGTGGCCATACCAATGCTTATTTCCTAGAAATAATATGTAGCAACTTAAAAATGATAAATCTTACTCTACAAGTGAACGTTGGAAAATCCTGGCTAGAAAATGAGAGATCAGTAATATCTGACATTAGATGCCGAGACGATGGACCGATGACATCTAGTGCAGTATACATCCCAGTCACGTCCTTCAAAGATACAACACTGTTGTCTTGTTACAACATCCTACCTGAATGTGAACATTCATTTTCAGAGTATTTGCCCAATTTTTCATCCAAGTAAAACATCGTTCCTGCTGAATAGTAGGTGCAACCATGAAAAAGCTAAAAGCAGCCTGCACATTGATCGATACAATTGATTACCTAGTTTTATCCATTCTACTAAGGGTACAGTCAGTCACATATCCACCTTTCTCGTGCTGCATTCCAGTATAAACAGTGGTTCCAATCGGGCGATCAGTGTCTGCAGAACACAGATACTGCAAGAACTTCACAGAATCAGGGCCCTTAAAATGTATACACGTATAAAATGTAATTATGCGGAACTCACCGTTATATCAAACTTGCTGAAACTGCTCATGTCGATAAGACCAACTCGTTCACGACAGGCTTCATATTCCGCAGCAACACTTGAACAATGCACATCAACAATATGTAAAGAATAGAATATACCGATCAAACCAGGTGGGTTTTCCAAGAAGAACATCTTGCCCTTGCTGAAGTGCATTTCTCCCAGTGTTTTTGTCATTATCAAACCATAGAGGTCGTTCATAACTAAAAAAAAATATATATATAGTAGTAGTACAGCCCGTATTAATTACCCCATGATCTCGCCGAAAACGGCACCAGCATCACGAAGTTGATGGTAGATTGGGGACATACGAAGATTTCTAGCAGTGTGGCATTGATATGAATGATACATGTTTATGTATGTCATGGCTAAAATCAGTTATTAGAAGCAAAAAAAAGACTCCTGAACCTGCCACTTCGGGAACTCGCTCCATAAGATACTGTGTATTCGCGTGCAATTCAAGGAATCGTCCTACATCGACACGAGCTACGTCAACACTTGGAACTCCATCACAAATCCAGTCCGACAGTACCTACATAAAAACTAGAATATATAACGACAAAATGCAGAGGAATATAAGCAAAAATCATCAAAACTGCGTTTTTCGTGATTTTCAAGATTTACCTCTGCTAGTCCAGGAGCGAGAGAAAGACCTTGACCATTCAAACCATTGAGTACGTAGTATCCTCTGGCCTATAGAAATGTACTCACATAAATATAATTAAACTTTATACTAACTTGACTACTTTCTCCTACAGTTGGGCATTTATCGGGTGTATACGATTCCATTCCAGTGATTAAATCTCCATGGTCCACATCTCCTAGCATTGGACAACGATATAGTAGTTTTTCGAGGGAGGAATCTTAAAAATGAGCTTCCGCGATAGGTATAAATTATACATATGGTTCCTTTTCACATACGGTACTGTCCAACTGCACACATTTCGCGATGGGCTTCTGTGACATGGGGGTAAAGGACTGCTTTAATATTTTCCGTAATACAGACTCGCACAGAGCTGTTACGCTGGCCTGGCCTGACCAAAAAACCTCAGGCCAGGCCAGGACAGCAAAAGCCAACTTTGATATAGTGTTACATAAAATTATCAAGCAAGAGGTCAGGGCCAGGGCTGGCAAAAGGGAAGGCCGACCCGGGCCGGCCCTCATTTTCGAAACCGATCAATAATGCTCCAAATTTTCCAAATTTTCCAAATTTTTGAATTTTTTTTT
>JAQGAV010003167.1:0-13137 GCA_034691345.1 Phasmarhabditis papillosa | reverse complement strand
CGACGGATGAATCGTTTGCAGAGGTGTACTGTAGAATTTAGAAGGAGCGCGGAAATCGAAGGAAAATGTACAAGCAACCGATAGAATTATGCGCTCCCCTTATAAAGAATAGAACTTAAAACTACATGAGATTTGTCCGTAGACCTCAGTAAGAATATTAAGAAAATAATAATATGTTAGTCTGAAACCGAATCAACACTGTAGGGAATGAGGGTTCAGTCTTGAGATTGCAACCCGAGGTCACTTTAAGTTCATTCCTGACTACCTTGAGCACAAATCCCAACCGTGAGAAGCAACTAACTTTTTTCTTATTCGGACCCGTCCTGAAGGGCATTGGGCCTAATAGATATCTGGCTCGCATATACCGGGTGCTGTAATTTCTGTTTTGGAACCACTAACCCTAACATCTATAGGTAGACATGAATGATCAATGACTACGGACTATAATCCTTTTACTCCAGAGTCATGTTCCCCGTGGATGGATATTTATTGTTTACTGTGGACAAGCTTATTTCTGTTATTACGCGACAACTTCATCAATTGGTATCCGATGGAGATAACACAGGAACAATTAAGATGTACAGTAAATACCGACAAGAGAAGCCATTCATTACCACAGAAAGATCGGACCAAAGAGCGGGGTTAGGTTATAAAAATATTCTTAGAAATCACAAATATTGAACTATATCGACAGGTTGGAAACCGCCTACAAAGATCTGTTTTAGTTTTCCTAAATAGAATACAGTTGATCTATTCTTAGAGCTTTATTTAACATCTACAAGCTTCAATACATAACTGATTCATTCTAGAATCGAAGGTGAATACGCGGCCGAAGCTGAGAACAGGATGAACTGTCTCAACTGCTTTAAGCTTTATGTTTTCGACGGAGACCACCAACACATCACAATTGAGTTGATTGACACGGAAACCGGAGTAAGTAGTTCGAACAACTAAACTATGAACTAACATACAGAAACACACGATAATATGTACTCTGGAATACGTTTTACGAAATAATTCATGTCTATCGCCGCTACTTTTTAAGATTAGTAGAAATGTATATTGATTGTGGCTACGATTCATTAATTCATTTTTGTATAAGAAATTCATATTTGATTCAAGAAACCAGAAAGTACTGAACCAATTGTCATACAATGATATAAAGACATCCTTGTCATTTTAGGAATTACCAGACATGGAGCGAGCTCAGAAGCAGGCTAGAAAACTGGAAGAAGCTGCACAAAGTGCCGCTGCCAGTAGTGAAGACGAAGACGAAAATGATATGGAGGTTTAAAAATGATAAAAAATCAACAATAATTATTGAATTTAGGATAACGACGACAGCTCGGAGCACACTCAGGCATCTTCGATAACAGGACGGAGACTGAGATTAGCCGGAGGACTAGGACGAATGTACAACAGAAAGTCAAGAAGGAAAATAATACTGAGAAGAGGTAGGCAATCAATATGAGTTGTAGATTTAGAAGAAGTATACAATGGTAAAAGAACCATGTCGACACAGTGCACTTCCTTGCCAGGGTCGAACAACTAGTTGGCAAGGCTTTTCAAATTACAAATAACTGCATTTCATGCATAATTAGTTCTACAGTGATCTTTTAACTGTAAGACATAATAAGAAAATAAAGCTCATGTAAACTAGTTGGAAGCATTTCACGAACAGTAGCTTTCATGTTGACTTGAGAATATAATTTAAGCAGTAAATGCAGTAATACCAACTATAATAAAAAATCCGATTAATTTCAGCTATGCCTTTCCTCATGCGAAACACTCGATTCCTCTCAACGCCGACTGAGAAGAGCAAGCTACAGGAGGATTTACTTCCCTTTGACAGCTGTTGTGTTGTCAGACCTGAAGGAGTCAAAATGGCCGCTGGATCATCTGAAGGATTCCTTAAAAGAACAAGACAGAACAGACAAGTTGTCGTAAGTTCAGATTCACTTAATAAAACAAACTCAAATATAATACAATATTTTAATAGTCATTACGGCTATGATCACATTAACGAAATTAGTAAGGCAAGTCGACACAATTTTCGTAGTTAACAGTTGTCAAATTTGTTGTCAACAAAAACTAGTCGAAAGAAGTGGAATGTAAGTAGCCACTACAATGCACACTTTACAATATTATCAACTAATTTATTTTGCAGTTAGAAAACCTCGAGCGTATGAACAGCATACGAAGATACAATGCCGGCGACTACTGGCCTAGTGAGAGGAATTCAACTTGGTTAGACAATGGAACAACAAAACTAACCGTCCATCACCCCAAATATCCATTCTTAATATATAACAAATACTCCTGCACTAAGGATATATAATATTCAATGGTACCCTATCTCCTTGTTATCCTTAACTATTTATCAAAAACAAAATTAGTATCTCGCTAATATATTATTCCGCTAGACTATCTTGTTTCTGCCGTTGACGGCGATATCTATATTCGTATATGTGCTCATTACAAACAAAATGCTATTTTAGTTTACCTCACAAAGTAATTTTTAAATTGTAAATAAATATAAACGTTCATACATTTTAATGAGAGCAAATGATTTAATCAAGTAACAAAATAAATTGAGACCGAAAATAAAACTAGTATGTACAAAAAAAATACATTCACTAACTAGCAGTACATGGATTCCGCCAGGGCTGACATCTTGAGACCGATTCGTACAAAATGACCAAAGTATTCAGAAAGCTCCTCAATCTCCAAGTCGTGCATCCTAGGTTGATTAGCTTCAACACTACAAGGAACATCCAGCCTAGAACGAATAGTTAGCTAAATTACTCTATAATGGACAAACCTCTCCACTAACGAATATTTCAACGACGTTACATCAACATCTTCTCTCCACCTAATACGCCTCAGCAAATCGGCAACATTATATTTATCCTTCGAACTGATTCCTTTTCTAAAATAATATGGTGAGAAAAGAAGATTATATAATTAATACATACCGAGGTACTTCATATGGTCTCCACCTGTAACTTGAATATTCATAAGTCCTTCGAACTTCTTTCCACTGACGATGGGAATACCCGGAGCACGGCTGCAAGATAAGAAATTAAACGAATAGAAAATATACGCCCCAAATTAAAAAGATAAAAACGAACCTTATTAACTGAGTTTTCTGCTTTCTGCGCTGATTCCTTCACGTCATCTTTCAAATCCAGCGATAAATTTTGGAGAGTTTCGAGAGCCGAATCTAGCGACGAATCGCCTGATGTCGTTGTTTCTTCCTGGCCAGCAGTTCCAGTACTCTCATTATTCTCTTGAGTCATTGCATAACTGGAAAAAGAAATTTTAAAATTCAAAATAAATTTAGATTTTAAAAAGAGATATGCAAATAAGTATAAGCTGAATAATGACATCATAACGAGGGAGCATTTATCCATGCGGGACCCAGTCCGGGTGCAGACCTTTTAAAACTCCAAAAACACAATCACAGAGTAACCAAAAGTAGAAAAAACTATAAATCTCGAAGAAAGAATTTTAAAATAAGGAAACATGGTGTCAACTGTGAACGGTCCTTGATGAAAATGTGATAAAATCACGTGTGACAACGACGTTCGCGTGCAAAGGCCAACATTTAATGAATCATTGATCAATTAGATGATTTTCAAAAGAAACATATAATCCAAATATATGTTCATAACGTTAAAATACCAATGACGTAGACATTGAAGACTCGTGTGGAACTAACTTAACTTACGTAATTACTATATATAAATAAAACGCAAGTGGATATTAATATAATTGCAATATTAAAATAAATGATGATAAACATTGAATCAGCTGGAATATTCTGAGCTTTTTAAAAGCTTGGCTAGAAAGAACCGGTTCAGCGCTGACAACGAGAATGCGAAGGCATTTGCGTGCGGTATTCCATAACACTGTTGATTCATATCGGCACACAGCGATCGATATTTATGTAATCGGATTGTAAACATTTCACTTTTTTTAAACTTTGCTTAATGATTATATTAACAAAAATCAAACATAGTAAAATAGTAAATGAAAGGGAGAAAAAACCATACGCATTGAAAATGAAAAGTTGTCGCTGTAGCGTTGCAGCGCACAACGAAACTGCTAAATGCCCATGGATCATCATTATTATTTATATTTTTTCAGGATTTTCCTGCTTTTCTTACTCTTCTTATCTATTAATATTGTTTTTATCAACTATTTACCTGATAACGCAATTTATTGGGACAGTATCTACCAGCCGTCACTGACCAGTAGGTCGAAATACCATAAAAATACGGCAGATTTTAAGCCCGGGCTGGTCCGGGCCCAGGTTGGATGGTCTATCCGTTGACCGAGCCGTGCGAAACAGATTACCTTTATGTTTCAATCATATTTTCCATACCCCTGTCACTCTCTTAGTATCTTCTCACTTTTCCTATTGTTTGGCTGCGAAACATATGTGTGTAGTCGGTCGTTGCGGAAAAACCTATGCCAAAATAAGTGAACTATTGATTCGATTGGAATTTTAAATTTGTTCCGCTTCACAATATTTATAAGTTATGTCATACTGTTGTCCTGTATTATGAATTTAACTAGTTGATGTTCGAAATTTGCTTAAACTACATGTATGCACAAGCTTACTTCTCTTTAAAAACGGTGAAGCTAACTCGTTAAATTATTTTGAAGACTTTATACTTTTTGAAAGCTATTCTACCTTAAAATCCTTCAATATTTTGTCCAATATATTAGTTGAAAAGCACTATCTTCGTTAATATTATATTGTAGAAGATAAATACCAAGCATCTACCTATTCGAACTGCAAGTTTCCCCTTTTTCATTAAATTTATATCTACTTGACAGAAAACAGAGACAAGGTCACAGTGTTTTAACTGGACCGATGGTTGAATCACTGTTTTAGTACGTTATTGACCGCAATTCGCACAGAAAAAGTATTTTGATTCCTAAGAACGTTTCGTTTTATGCTCATTATCTTTATAATTTACTTTAAAATGGTCGGATATGAGGTTTAAGGACCAAAAACTTGAAGCGGGTCGGCCCGGTTTTTGCTAATCATCAAAGGCAATCATCGATTAAGAACGGTGCCTCACAATGCTCTCAGTTTATAGGCACGGTAAACTCAAAAATATCTTGTAAATTGATATGTTTAAATAGATAGAGTTAGTATTACTGAATTGAAATATGTAGATCGAATTTCTTTACCATCTTAGCAAGCCGAGTTATGACCGTTTTAATTTACAGCCACCCTGCGCTTAGGATCGAATGGAGACGGAATCCTGGCTCAAGCAGGAACCATTGCATAAAAACGTCGATTGTCTTTATCTCGTGAAATAAAAGAAAAATCAAAAATCTATGAACATTTCTACCATTATATGGGCCACAAATCTTGAATCTCATGATTAATTTTCTGAATTTTGATAACTTTATGCAGTTTCTTACTATATGTCATTGAAGTCAGTTACAGTAACCCATAACACTCGAGCCAGCTAAACATTAACTCTTTTAATATTCTCTTAAACAGATAAGTAGGAAAAATTGTTTCTGCTAACAATTTAGTCCGAAAATAGAAGCATTTCGGAAGTTTAACGACTTCCTTTACAGCTCGAAAACAATTCCAAAATGAGCTGAAAGCACAGCTTCTTTAAAAGTAAGGGCGGTTATTTGAGACCATTTACTAATACAATTTTGCTCATATTCAAAGCATTATTTGTTTGTTTATGTTGTTTTTCTTTATTATTAACTTCCTAACTTTTCATGTTCAATAAATAATGTGAGTAGTTTTCGCGGAATTCTATTCACATCCCTTCTAAGTGGATGGATGGTTGAATCACTCAGTTTTGGATTGTTGCCCGGGCAGGTTAAAAACTGCCCGGTCACCCACCCGGGCGTTTCCATGCTACGGCCACTGCTCTCAATGGGCAAGTATTTTCTGCCTGGTATTATAAATAACCACTCGCGTTTGCTAATATTTAGTACTTATTCCCTACTGAGATTTTATACCCTAATAGCTAAAGGCGTAAACATGTGTGGCGTCGTCAATATTTTCACCATGAAGCTGCTGCTATTCATTATGCTGTTACATATATTTCATCACCGCCACGGCAGAATTTTCAACACGCCGTCCATTTTTGAAAGTGGTACGATTGTAAGTGGCGATTAAACCTGTTTTGCTATGAAATAGATTCCTTCTAACTTCTTTTGGATGCTACAAAACCTAGCTCTTGTCTTAATTTCAACTTCTTGAATCGGTAGCTCACTTAATCTCAGGATTCTTGGAAATGGTTCGAACTCGTCTTCAACCTTTTTCATCTAACTGGTACCCGAAAAGGGCAAACTGAAACATCACAACTTTTACCCCAAGTAGCTAGATGAATACCCCCATCGACTGTTATCGTAACTTGCCGAATCCGGAGCAGCACCGTAAATCACCTTCTTATTGTTCAATCCTGGATCTGACCTGGATTGAAACCGGGACAATCAGCCCAATAGAACTTCAAATGCTAGTGACACACCATTCGGAACTCGACATTTCTTGTTTCGATTGCTACGCAAATAGTTTCTGTCGAAATAGCCAAATGAGTCAGAGGACCAGTAGACTAAAGAAACCGCTAATTGGCTTCCAATGGTAACGGAAACAGTTCATCTGGTCAATTGCTATTTTAAGTAGTTATTTCTGTACATAACAGTTGACTTTTGAGGTGTCTTGGCTATATTCCAGATCTACTGATTCGAGACAATCCTTGTTATATTATTGTTCAAGAGTAAAAAGGCCGTGTCTCCTGCTTTTTCTCTCGTTTTTTTGCACCGTACCTGATTGCGAAGTGCACGCACGTTTTCAGAAACTGCAAAGTTGAACCGGAAAATTTCGCCAAGTACTGGCGCCGTACTGGCAAAACTGGCTCAGACGGAACTTGAATTCCCTACGCAGCGTTAGGCTTTTACCATAACACTTCGGGTGCTACTAATTTTTTAGCTGCCGTGCCGACACAGCGGAGCGGAGAGCTACAACATTTTAGTACGGGCCGTTGCTGGCCGAATAACCCCGAATCAGGGCCGTGAAATCCCGTAGAGTAGAGTATAGAAAAGAGTAGAAAGCCAGCTCCACCACTGCTTAAATTATTTAGCCCTGAATAATTAGTTCAAGTCGGTTGTCAGTTACACGTAAAGTTGTTTGTCACTTGCCTATTTTAACTAATTTGGATAATATAGCCTTTTTATTTGTATGCCTCCAGTGCTTTAAATAATACTTTATTAAGAAAAGAAATTGCCCATTTCGCGCTAATTTGCGTATTTCTGTAAACAAATAACAACGTCTTTAGTGATAAAAGGTTTAAAATCATTATTGCAATAATTCAACTTGTTTTAACCTGTTTGGAAAAACCTATTTTGTAAGTTTACTGTTTGAAGAAAAATCTTCTTTTTTCTGTGGCCGTAGTATAGAAACGCCCCGGGTGGGTTCCCGGGAAGTTTCTAGCCCGCCGTGCAACAATTCTCAACTGCTCGGGGTACCAAAACTGCCCGGGCACACATCCGAGCGTTTTTATACTACGGCCACAGGTATCTTCCAAGCGAAGGTTGAGATTCTGAATTGTGAAGGCACATTCACCGTGGGAAAACTGGATCAAAATGTGGGATTAAAAATGGATAGTTTTGCTTGTCTAATTTACTAAAAAGTTGATATCCAATCAGCTAACTCTTTCAGTTTAAAGTTGACTTAAGCTGGCAACGATAATACAATAAAACAGTTCAGAACAGTTATCGCCCTATTTTTCGTTTTCCATGTTCCATGCTCTTATCGAATCTATAGTTTTTTTTAAATATTCTCAATCTTTATGTTTCCCAGCGAATTTCAGAACTTTTCATTTTCCTATTCCTCAGTTGTTCTATAAAGTTGTTTAGTTCTAATATCTTCTAACGTTCAGTGCAGTCGACTGTTGTAAACGCAGTACAGAAGCGACAGAATCCAGAATGTCAGTCTCCAGTAGACAGATTTCGTCAACATCAGGTTTGTCAGTGATTATAATTATATGAATAAACAGAAAGTGAAGATTACAACCATGTTTTAGGTCAATATATTATTAATATAGTTGAGTTTATAAAACAATATGAAAGTTTTAAAGGCCTGATGCGCAAACTTGAATTTACAATAGGATTTCCTTAGGAGGTTTCATAAAAGATTGAACAAAACTTAAATTTTCGGGCCACAATAGTTGGTTTCCCGGTGAAGCTGAACAGTTGTTAAAGCCATAATAGTCCTTT
Source organism: Phasmarhabditis papillosa (assembly GCA_034691345.1). NCBI lineage: Eukaryota > Metazoa > Nematoda > Chromadorea > Rhabditida > Rhabditidae > Pellioditis > Pellioditis papillosa. The sequence continues at coordinate 4,875 of JAQGAV010003167.1, read as the reverse complement.
GAAGAATAAGAGACTCCGCTTCGAAGAATACACCGCGGCATAGAAGCTTTGCTAGATTTTTTATAACGTGTCCGAATACAAATTATTGCTGCAATACGAATCGCAAAAGGGCGCATTTACCATTTTCAGATTAGCGCAAATCTGTCTTTGCCTAACTTCGTTTTTGTTTGTAGGCTTTTTATTATTCCGAACTTAAGGGCGGCCTATTTTTAGCAGCCGCCTTGTTTTTACAGACACCACTGCGGTTTTTCGTAATTGCGACCATAGAGATGGCTTAATTCCAAATTCCTCCCACCTCTAGGTGCTTTAATTACTTCTTTTCATTAAAAATTAGCCAAAAGTGGGCGGAGTTTCCAAAATTTGGAATATTTCTAATTCAAAAATGAAATTGAAATCGAAATTTGCGTGTAGGCGGCATTTTGCCATACCGGGAAGATTGGCATTGGAGCGCAGTCTTTGACGCTCTAACCTAACATGCAACTTCAAGTAGATTCCGTAGTTATTGAAAAAGATGTTGCGCCACCGGAGGAGAATTTTTAACCCTCTTTTTTTGAGTTCTACGATTTCTACATATTCTTTTTAAAACGAAATGTAATTTCCTCCTTTAGTCGGCGGACTTATCGCTTGTAGCTAAAGGTCTAATAAATTATAATTAGAGCATAGATAGATTTGGTCTATTTTCAGTAATAACCTCTAATAAATTTGCAGTTCGTACAGTAACCCTTGCAAGCGATTAGTCCGCCGACTATAAAGAAACAAGATTTGGTAGCTATTAATCATCTATGCTTATTGATTAGATAATACTCTTCTTGATTAACCGAATGATTAGGTTTATCATTGTTCCGGAACTAAGTCGCACTGGGCCCAAAATATTTTGATTTCAGTCCTCATTCATTAGTCTATTATATTTAAGATAGCGAGAAACATATGACGTCATACTCAGAAAGATCTCGTTCCGATTGCGGTCGTCTCATTGCCGATGTCACTTCTCCGCATGGCAAAAATCACCGAATTGTCTTTGACCGAACGGAAAATGTCTTTAGATTTCAGCTACTAGAGTGAGTTAAAGGAGGGGCTTATCGAGTGGTTAAGGTCCCGGTGCTGGACTTAGTTTCTTCAACCATTAAGCTAAGGTTTTGGTGGAATGGGTTCAGGCCCCGATAGGTTGGGTCCGAATCTGATTCCAGTGTACCTTTTTTATACTTAACCACTAAAATGTTTGTTTATTTCAGTAAATCACTTAAACACGCTGTCCTATATCGAATTGATGAACTTCTTACTGTAAAAGCAAATCGTGTCAAGATTCAAAAGGGAGTTCCAGTAGTTCAATCAGCTAAACAGGTAGATTACAGAAAAAAAATACTTTAAACGAGACTGACTATTTTAAAAACAAGGTTGCTAACAATAAGATATTTCTTTGGGCCGGCCGTTGATATTACCTCTGTGAAGACACCCAGCCCAAAAACTAACGGCCGAATCGGTTTGAACATACTGTATATTTGGTTGTATTGTATATGGTTGACACGAGCCTGGCCGGAGTCAAGAGCTCAACTTTAAACTTGGGTTGAGCGACCAAAGGTTTCGGTCCTTATAGGCTTTAACATCTGTAAAACCACGGTGTAGCTTTAACGGGCCGGATTCAGGGTTGTTCATGCCAAGCCAAACTAGATCGCAAACGTTTTTTGCGGGGGCCGGTGCGGTTTGACCACGATCGACTATTGAAGGACCGGCCCGTGAAAACCCCTGTGTAGCTTCCTATCGGTCACCCAGCTAAAAAACGGCGAAATTGGCTAGAAATTGGGGGGGGGGGCGCAATTTGGTTGGCACGAATTCCAGAGCCCGCTCGTCTATCTCTAAACTTCAATGCTGGCAGATAAAATTTGAACCCTTAGAAAATAACATAAAAGTTTATTTTTAGATGGAAGCCAATACTATTTCGGAGAAGTCGCTGTATTTCTATTTTGTATACAAGAAGAATGAGCATAAATGGAGACTTAAAGAAGTTCCAGTGACGTTTGTCAGTCGAGCAGAGCGCGATTACTGGATGCACATTATTGACGCCACTCTTCAAAGTAGGTGGACACAAACTTGGTGCAAATGCTCCACAACCTCTGACAATAGCTGAATTGGTATCCGAGCCAGTATTACTTTAAACACCTATCGCAATGACTATGGGCAAGTTTCGAAACAAAAATGATTAATCAGTCCGGGTAGGATCAAGTTGGAGAATATTCTGCCTTCTTATTCGGCTGTGGGCTGAGAATTCGTCAAAGGTTCAAAGTGCTGTTGACTGGGCTGGCCCGAATCTAATCCAATAGTCGGGCCCCCTCTCCCTATCGTTAGCTTATTCTATTTTGTGAATTGAACCTAATGAGTTACCAGAGAATTAAGAAGTGCGATTCTCGAAATGTAGTTTAAAAATTACAAACTTATTTGCAGCTCATCGCAATCGTCCCAAAAACATAATAATCTTTATCAATCCCTTTGGTGGAAAAGGAAAGGCTCAATCTATATTTAAATCAGCGGTAGGTATATAGTCTACGGACAAATCTCATGTAGTTTAAAGGTCTATTTATTATAATGAGAGCGCACAATTCTATCGGTTGCTTGTATATTTTCTTTCGATTACCGCGCTCTTCTAAATTCTACAGTACACCTCTAAACGATTCATCCGTCGACTATATTGTAAATTAGATTTGGTTGATCTAGCTCTTCCCCGAATTGGTACGGTGAAAAAAATTTTATAGCCTAAAAAGGAACTAGTACTGATATCTATAGTCTTAGAAAGATGAATTTAGACAGTGCCTATTTTCCTATGTTTTTTAAAATTTTTAAGAAAGATGAAGGCCTTTGTTTTTTAAACGGATAAACTTCTGTGTGTGGAACTATATACCCACAACCTTATATTTATCTTGTTAGTTTAGACTGAGCCTTTTTTCGCGTTAACTCCCGGTCTACAGTATGAAGTAATCCTGACAGAGCGAGCTAATCATGCAAGAGATTATATTATGGAGATGCCCGATGAAAGATGGACTAGTATCGATGGGCTTGTAAGTTTTAGTAGTTTAGTCACGAAATACTCCTAAATGACCCGTAATCTAGCTCAAGTTGGATTAACTACCAATCGTTAAATAAACCACCAGCCAGTGCTGCGATAGGGCTTGGGTCTCCTTGGTTTAACCGTCAGGCCAAAATTGAGCAGAGAAGTAAAAGTTTTAAGGTTTTGGTAAACAATGTGATGTCACAAGCCGAAACAGGCCAGCCTGGCCCGGGCCGGCCTAGCTCCGCCTTCTAAAAATGTGGGCCTGGCCTGGCTTGTCGCAGGTCACCCTTTAAAATACACAGCCCTGCTAACCACCACAAATATCAACATCTAACCAATAGAAATTTGAATGTCGTCCTTATAGTCGGCTTTAAAGTTTTGATTTTGACAAATTAGATTTTCGAATCCTGTCCCATACCAGATTGTAACCTTTCATATTGTGAGAACCTGCAGTATCCCAGAACCCTAGCATTGATTATCCAGAATAAGATTTAACTTTGTGATTGTAAAGTTTGTTTTTATGAGTCATCCATTCATATTTAAGGTATCAGTTGGTGGAGACGGTCTATTCAATGAACTGTTAACTGGAGCCTTGATGAGGACACAACGAGAAGCTGGTAGGTGGAGCGCGCGATTTGTATTGGGCTAGATATTACAAAAGGACATTGGGGTAGAGTATCTAAACCCTAAAAAACCTAAACCTTATCAGCATGTTAGGTCCAGCAACTTATTCGGTTTCGATTACATTTGGTTACCGGACTCTGGGGGTCTCATGTCCGTCTGGCTCTCTGTTGTAACGTGAAGATTCATAAGACCACCCTAACTATGGAGTAAATCAGCAGCTTACAAGATACACTGAAAGTTAGGAAGCCGTGACTAAAACATTTTCATTTTCTACGGATTTAAAACAGAATCCATAATGTTCATCAATTCTAGGCAAAGATATAGAGAACCCTAACTCCTCTCATCTGGCTACTCCGCACATTCGGTTTGGAATAATCGGGGCCGGTTCTGCCAACTCTATAGTGAGTACGGTACACGAGACAGACGACTATGCAACTGCCGCTGTACATATTGCTATTGGTAGGTTAAAGGACTACCATCAAATGGGTAGCGATATTATGGGGAGCTATTAGCTTTTTGGGAGTTCTAAACCTGGGACTGCCATGCCCATGCTCCAGGATTGCGTAAAAACGTTTCCGACCCACCAACTCTCTATGTTTAAGTAGTATTACTATAGAACAATGGGCTAGGTTAAAGTCAAATTAAAGATTTTATATTCTAATTTCGAGATGAACTCAGCTAAGGCGCCATTTATCGACTGTCAAAGGATGATAATTTTGTTATTTTCTAATCTTTATAGGTTCCGAATGTAATGTGGATGTGTGTACAGTTCACAAGGACAATTCACTGCTTCGGATTTCTGCAAACGCTATTTCTTATGGCTGGCTGGGCGATGTCCTGCGGGATTCTGAAAGATTTCGATGCCTTGGACCAGTTAGATATCAATGGAGTGGTAGGTTATTAACCAATATTAACTAGTTGATAACGGAGAGTTGAATATCAATCTCGACGCTTTTGAACAGGCTCTGGTGGTATTTCAGACAATCAAATCGAGTATTACAAGTTAAAATGTTGTAATCTTTTGAACGGATGTAAAAATATATTGTTATATTATATTAAAAATTGGTGGTCCATGAGTTTATAAAACAAATTTACACCACATTGAAGATGGGCGGCTCGGCTCGTCCGCGAACGAGGTGGTATCGGTGTCGAGTTGAGCTTTGACCGAACATTGCGTACCGTTTGCGCGAACCAAGCCGCCCATTTCT
>JAQGAV010003166.1:0-13141 GCA_034691345.1 Phasmarhabditis papillosa | reverse complement strand
GTGCGGTTTCGTTGTTCTTATTCCTCTATTCCATTTATTATATGGTCTAGATCTATATTTACTCCTATATGTCTATTTTGTGAGTAGCCCCTCGCAATCTAGTACAACTTCCCTGTTAAATATCATATTTGTTAATATAAAGCAGTTATTTTATAATTTTCATTTATAAAAGAAAAAACAAAAATAATTACGGTAAGTTGGAATTGAACTTGTGACCTACTTCTTATTAAGCGAGATGCTTACCACTGCACCACACTGCTTGCTTACGGATAGTCGTACAAGGTGGGATATACACACTATAAAAAATTCTCGGGCCAGTAACTCTGCCGTCAAACCTCCTTAGCAGAAAATAAAAACGTGAAACTTACTCCATTTCAACCCTCTATCGAGCTGCGTCGACAGATTTTTGATTGGCCACCTTGAGCTAAAACATTCCCCTGGTAAGCAAACAAATAGAGTAACTTACTTTCTTGTTAATTTCATAGTGAAATATTACTACTAGTAAAAGTGTTAGAAAAACAGCAATAACCACCATATTCAAGGAACCAAAAGAAGTTCTTCGAGTCATTTAGCGAAAATAAGTCGTTCTTGAAGTTCTAAAGAATATTGTCAACGACACAGCTTTATGTTGGAAGTAGAGATCTGCGGAACTCCATTTTTCAACAAGTGCGGAATGCGGAACTTATGCGGAACGCAGTCTTTTCAGGGTAACTATTAATATAAACTGAATTCTAGGCTTTTGAAAACATTTCAGAGTACTAGAATCAAGCATTTACACAGTATCGTTAACCAATAAATTTGAATATAGTTATTGAACTTTTATACTTTGCGGAACATTTGCGGAAATTTCTCCAAAACTTGCGGAATGCGGATCTTTCGAAAAATGTTGCGGTAGGCGAATGCGGAATGCGGAATTCCGCACATCGCTGGTTGGAAGGTGTACACTTTCCTGAGAGAGCATTCACAAAAGTTTACGTCAAATTGCACTTGGAACAAAAATTTGAAAGATATTTTATTCTGCAATTTTCTTCCGTATTGCTGAGATACTCAAATTGTTGCCATGTAACTATGCTAAGAGAGCTAACTACGTACAAAGATAACTTTCAAAAGTTTTCCTATAGCCTATGCAGAAGGGGCGGGGCCGCCGGTCGCTACCTATAGGACTGATAATGAGCCGTTAAATAGTTGAAAGCTCTAAAAGTTCTGGGAAATTTTAAAGTGGAAAAATCCACGAAATGAGCTTTCTTCGGAGCTCAATCACTGGGTTATATAACACACTTCTAAAGTGTCTAGTGTATAAAATCAATGAAATAAGGATGTTCGTAAAAAATGAAATAATGCAAAACCACGAGTTATTTTTTACTGTGTGTGTAGAGTTATTGAAGAGCTTATGCAAAAGTTGACAACATAAAAAACATATCAAAAACATCATTGTATGACGTTGAGTGGTAGTAAATGTGTTTTTATTTGGGTGCGTTAAGTTGTAAGTTTACACTAAACATGTTACAAACCATTATTATATGTTATAGTAACAACTATATTTAAGTGAACTATCAGAGTGTAAGCAGTGCCATCTTCTATGAAACGTTTTCTTTTTACCAATTATGGGCTCAGATTTGAGAAGGCTGGCTGGCATTATACCCCAAGTTGTTTCCTCTTGCATTTTCGCTGCTACGTTGTTTGAAGTTGTTGGCAATGTTGTCAACTAAGTTAGCTTAAACTTAGTATACTGTATATTATAACTTTATTATAACTTTATTATTATTACTTTTATGACCGTGTAGTTTTTCTTCTTCAATTCCAGTTTCATTGTTTGTCGTCGTAGGATCTGCATAGGACGAAGTTCTTAAAACAGAGTGATTGAAATGGATAACGTAGGAAAAAACAGAAGTTTTAAAAGAACGTAGCAAAAAAAGTTTGTCACTAAAATAATATGGGAGTTCTGGCCAATCCCCTTTTCCGCCTTCTGCTCTCCGTGCAACGACTAGTTTCAATATTTACGATGATGATGAGCGAAACACCGTTCAACGAGATCACCGCATACTTGAAACGGCATACCGGTATACCGTTTACCGGAAAATTGCCAAAAACTCTACCGAATAGCCACTCTATTCGGTGCGCACCAATCGAGCTAAAATTGGCTCGGCGTTCGCGAATGAACCACTGAGTCGCCCATCTCTAACACTTACTACCAGCCTTCTCCAAAAAGTTTTGTCTGATCGTTCTTCGGCTACTGTCGTAACTTGTAGATCTCCTAAAACAATACTAATGTTATGATATATTACTTAGACCTTACCAATACTTTGATAAATGTCCTTGTTCGTTTCTTCAACTGTGATTTCTGGATCTTTAGCAACGGCGTTCGGTTTAATTGGTGGAGATGCCACCAATAGGGTTTTTACAATATTAGGCTTATTTGGTATCTCATCATAGTCTAAAATGGGTAATGTACATTTTGCAGCTTGTTAGTCAATCAGAACTTTCTTCCTTTTCTTTCTTCTTCCTCAATTGAAAAATGGTATTTCACAGGTTTTGCAAAGTTAGATATAGTCCATAACAAAAGAACAACTGTAGTTCGCGTTGCTGTGTAAGGTTTGTAAAATCGCTCGTTCTCTGAAAAAACTGGAAAACCCTTATATGGTTCGATGCGCAATTTGTTGATTGTTTTCAGAAAAATGTTATTGTACTGGTTTTATTTTGTATCATGTCCAGAAGAGACAAATACGCAATTGCGGAAGCCGACATATACCACAGCGCTGTGCGGTCTTTTGTTTGTTATAGACTATATTAGGAATATTGAGGCAGTAAAAAGCTTAATTATAAGCTATAAACGACAGATAAGGTTTTTATTGCTTCTTTTTGGTATATGAAATTAGAATCACCGTTTTCACGGCTGCTGGAGACTACTTCTACACTTGTACTTGGCTCATTCACGACTATTTCAGACTTCGATAAAGATACTGGTTTCGTTGAACTGGAACTGAGCCCCGTCGGTCTAGGTCCATCATGGTACGTCGATTTAGACTCAGTTTCAGTAACTTCCGGTGGATTGGTGTTTACAGGTTCTTCCAGTACAGCATTTGCCATCGTACCTGTTTCTATAGTCAAATAGATGCCGGTCAACGATTGTTTCTAAACAAACTCAATTAATGAAAACAGCCCGTTTTAACATGGGTTTAGATCTGAACGGGAAATTGGGCCCGGCTCTATCTTTGCAGTTAAAAACGCGCACACTACGATAGCATATCCGAAAGTTTCACTATTCAACTTATATTGTCTTTCTAGTTACATAATTACCGTTTCTAGAAAACTTCTAGGGAAGAATTAAAGCCCATCAATATCAAAAATACATCATTAAAAATAGTCTACTTACATTAGTAATTAACATTCGTTTTCCTAGAAATTCTACAGTATTTCTGTCCATAAGATAGCTTATGAGTGAATTTGCATCATCATCGGAGAGCATAAAAGACCAAGTGAACTTTTTAGCCATGTGGAGACTACCCATTAGTACCATCTAAATAGCCTACTCTAAAATATATAACTATAGTCTTTTGCAAGAGACCCTAGTGAGCAACCGTGTTAAACGATAATGAATTGAAAATCGGTGGATTGGTATAGTCAGCGCCAATATTAATAATGGAGTGTTGAAAAACAATATGATTAAATACGGCTCGAAAAATCTTCAAAAAACGGAAATTCACGCAGTAATCTAAACAAACACTCCATTATTACTCTTGGCGCTGACTATAGCCTTTTGTTCAAAAATACATTTTTTATACAACACCTGTCGGGTCTTTTGTCAACTGCTCGGGCAGCGAAAACCTGCCCGGCCGGGCGTGTTTATACTACGGTCAAAGGATACTGCGTGTAAACCCTAGCTATTGATGCAGACTATTCATCTGTTTTGGTAACCTAATTTTACAAAATAAGAATTATTTTGATTTCTTTTTTTTTTGCTGTATTTTAGCCAACAGTTTTAATTCCTTGCTTTTTACTTCACTTTGTCGCTGAAACGGGACTGGCAGAAGGGAATTGCAAAAATTCTCAGTTCAACAGAGCTGATTGGCCAATTTTTTGTAGTTCTCACTGAAATATAAGCTCTGAATCTCTACTCGAATATTACACAAGTTACAAGATTAATCGATTAATATCGATTACAATACTAGATTACTTCATAACTTACATTAACTAGATTACTTATTCCTTTCGGACTGAATCCTGTTCTATTTAGTACTTCTATTTCTACGGGGGTGTTTGTTGACCACATCACTAGTGTTGCAGTTGTCAACTGGTGTCTTTCAATATTCTTACATTTTATGTATATCGTACTAGCATTGAAAGCAGATAAAATCTAAAACTACACTATAGTCGGTATCATGAGTTAGGAGTATGCAGCACAGTATCCTGCGGATCAGGGGTGCTTTTAAAAAGTAATTGTAAATCGGTGAGCTGGGTGTTAAACGAAAATGAAATCGGTGGTGTTATAGTCAGCGCCAAGAGTAATAATGGAGTATTGAAAAAGAATCTCATTAAAAATGTCTCTAAAAATCTTCAACAAACGAAAATTTACGCAATATGCTCGAAAAATACGCAGTATGACTCTTGACGCCGACTATAGCCTTTTCTTCAAAAGTGCACTCGTTCTTATATAACCCTGCTTCTTTACTAGCTTTTGATACAGACTATAATTTAACTTATTTGAAATGAAAGTCTACAAACTCTGCTTTTTGGATTGCTATTAACAAGAACAATTAGGATTAGGATTAAAAGCTCATTCTAGAATATTTTCTCGTGAAATAAGTCAATAGATCCAAAAAAATATTCTAACCTCATCGGTGAGTGTCTGGGTGCCTGAGAATATGACCCGTGGAATTAGCCTAATACGGAATATATTAGCAAATTCAGCAGACAGTAAAGTATCTCCAGCAAATTCCAGTTCTTGAATACCCCTGAAAATGGTGGGTCAAGGACATATATAACTACTGAATGCTTCCGTAATGGCAAAATAGTTGGATTTCGAGGAGATCAAACTTTGCCCAAAATGTCGACTTTTAAGGTTAGTGTTCAGATAGACATGGGGAAGGGTAGTAGCTCAGCTGGTAGCTCGCCGGCCTATGAATCCGTGAGGAGGAATGGTTGTGGGTTCGACACCTCCCCCGTCCCAAGCCGGATTGAGCAACCGTGGGATGTATGCTGAATGTTCTTTTATGATTCCCGCAAACCAGACTTCTAGCTGCCCCAAAGATGGAAAGAATAACAAGAACACCCGTCAAGTGATATACACTGATATGTATACGGAATACATAATTGTTCAGACATATGAACAAAAACTAACCTCAGTTTTCCCGAAAATAAGTTAATCAAATCTCGAAAATGTTCGTCGAAAACCAGGTGGAAAAATGTTACCTTCTGCGAACGCAGAACCTGAAATAGACTACTAAACTAATATATTTACTGCAGTTGTGATAATTTAATGGTACGAGCCCGGGCCGCGGACCCAGAAATTTTTACAAGTGTTGGCCCAATCTCGTTGAGGTTGGGTTACGCTTCTTGAAGACCCTTGGATTTCTGAAGATCACACTATGCCACTCACCAATCGTTTCAGAATGCTCAGGGAACTCGACTTGACAATATTTCGCTCACCACACATTTGGGCCTCTACCAGTCTAATATCAATCGTAACCAGTAAACATTAAAAGAACTTTGCAGCTTACTTTTCAATTAAAGCATCTTCATAATTGCCAATGATCAACTCATAATTTATGTCTTCCCAAGCTAAGTCTTTCAGATTTCGAAAATATAACAGAAACTCATTTTGGTTGAGTTCCTGAAAAATTGTTTGTTCTATAGGTTATTACAAACAAAGAGCTCAGAGCGCGGTGGTATCCAAAGGCTTCCGCAATTGCGTATTTGTCTTTTTATACATATGAAACAAAATAAAACTAGTACAATAATATTTTCTGACAACAAACAAAATTGCGCTTCTAACCATATAATGGAAGTTTAATTTTGCCAAAGAACGATCGATTTTTGAAACTTAAACAACACCGCTAACTGCAGTCATTTTTTGATATGGAATATAGGTAGGTATTGGAATGTTAGAAATTTTTCGTATTCAAGATTGGCAAACACCAGACCACTCAGATCCGGCCCGAACTCAGTTTCGGCAATCACTGAGGCCCGGCCCATTTGAGAGGTCTAGCAAGCACCTGGAAAACATTTTTTCAATGTCGCGTCATTAACTCACATCTACTGTATAGAATACGTAATCCTTCGTGTCTTTGATATAATTAAAACCAGGCTTTTCTTTTTCATTTAGGTCAGGTGCTAGTCGTATTGGGTCAGCGTTTGCTGCATCTGGAAAATCAACCGTTCTAAATATAAATAACTATAATACAATTTTTAGGCCTTCCCGATTTTGGTCTTGGTCAAAAATTCTTTGAAGTTTGGGCCCAGAAGAGTCTCACTTTAAAATCCATAAACTATGAATTTTCACCGGAAAAACTGTTTGGTGCAGTCAGGGTGCGCCCAGTTCCTTAGATTTTAGGATAGCGTTTGTTGAAACTGTGAGTAACTGGACGCCGCAAGTGTAGTCATTAACTCGATTAAAATATTGTCTGGTTTTCTATTTTCATTCGAAACATAGGGTTTCCTTTACCTTTACTTGCTGAAACACCAATTCTGGAATAAATAGACGAATCCACTACGGGCGTCCATTCACTGATATTGGATTCCATTTAATATATCTAGGTTTAGTGAGTATAGTCAAATTCAAAAGTGAAAAGTCCTAGTTAAATATTAAAGGTTTATTTTGCCGGACGTTTCCCTTCAAAGTTAACTCTGGATAAACACTTTTTAATAAAAAATAATATATACTAGAATAAGAACATAAATAAATTACGTAAACAATTGCAAATTTAAAATGGCAAAATAGCCAAAGTTGGCGTAATCGAATAAGGCAATATCAAGTGCTGACTAGATAACGAACGACAGTCGTGTAATGCACTAAAACACTATCCGCAGAACAGTTCTTGTTTTATTTTTTTACTGACTATACAAATACTTATGCAAAATTCAAGCTCTCATTTATAGTACAACCCAGTTAAATCACTAATTCCTCATTTGAAAACGCTTTAGTTACGTGATTGTCTGTTTTAAAACCTAGACTGCAAGCGTCGTTTGTAGTTAACGTGCAGCTATAACCGGCTTTATAAGGGAAAAAGCAATTTTGCTCGAGTAAAATTGCACTTTTGAACGGGAAGCCGGTTATTGCGGCAAGTTAACTACAAACGGCGTTTGCAGTATAGGTTTTGAAATAGACTATATATTGCATCATATCCTGCAAATACTAGGTTTCCAGCGCAATATAATAGGGTTATAGAAAAATTCGTAGGTATGGTTGTCCTTTCTTTATCAGAGCACTCATTCTTATATATCAACGCTGCTTCAAAGGATTCTGCGCTTGAAACATATCTCTTGCAGAAGACCGCACAATCGGAAATTTGTGAAAAAGCCATATTTGTTTTTCAAATAGAACGATAAACTTTTTTACACAAAGATTTGATTGGTATACTGATCCGGCTCCAGATTGACCAAAATATGTGTACCCGCACGGCCCTTGTCAGAAGTATTCTTATTCCTTCCAATCTCACTTTTCGGAACATGATTTGATTTTTCGCATTTATTTGTAGGGTATTCCCCTATTGATTTTCGTTTTCTTTAAAGACCATTTGTTTGTCATTGAAATAGTTTAAAGAACGACAGTAGCCTGGAAGAATGACTAAATATATATCTATCGACTAGTCGCCATGATTTTCAAAGGTGACATGTCTACAGGGATAGCGCGCATTCGTTCGATACAATGTCTGTTGGTATAGTCGGATTCGAAACGAATAATGGAGTGTAGAAAATAATTATCAAGCCAAAACTGCTTGTACGCAATTGCGTTTGCCTTGTAAATAATTTTCTACACTCCATTATTCGTTTGAATCCGACTACAGTACCGTTTCATATTTCAACTTTTTATAATAAATTTTGACAAAGGCTTTGTTTTTAAAACTTTATATTGTGTTCTTTTAGATAGTTTATGTTGTTCATTTTACCAGTATATGAATCTTGTATAGCTGAATTGGGTTTCAACTTTGACTTAGAAATCACGTAAAACATTTACGTTCTCTTATATAGTAATATCCAAGAGTAATAACGCAGTGTTTAAAAAAGAATCTCGCCGAAAATGGCTTCGAAAGTTTTCGAAATGAGAAAATATACGCAAAATTGCAGAAAAATACGCATGCAACACTCCTGATTTCACTTGAATCAGACTATATTTGGATATGATCTGAGGATTTCGATCTGAATCTGATCCTTCATTTGAAATACCAACGTAAGTGGTCTGCAATATTTACAGCCGCTAATTGTGCTTTCGGGTGCAACTACTTTCATACGGGTTCCAAAAGGTGAGAACAGTCACCAATAAGGAAACAAATGGTAGCACGCTGTCTTGCATCTAACAGCATGTTTCACAAGAGAAAAAAGCCGTTCGTATAGTGTGATTCAAGATGTATAATTGAGTGTTACTTACGTATTTTAAGGACATTTTGCGTATATTTTCGGTTTTCGAATACTTTCAGAGCCATTTTCAATGAGATTATTGTTTAATACTCCATTATTACTCTCGAATTAGACTGTAATGTTGAGCTTATTTATAGAGAAGTTATCAGAGATAGTTTATTTGACACTTCTTGAGCACCAACTTCATAAAAATCATCATACCTAGATTGAATCCTGTCTGATTGACGGAACCCACCGTAGGCACAAACCCAGAATATATTAGTTCACTGTTTTTCTCGGCAGATTCTTCAACTTTGGTTTCTTTTTCAACCTTGCATCATTTTCGCCTAGGTAGTGCTTCTCTGTGCGATAGCCAGTCGTGGAATGCACTAAAAATGGTCAAACACAGAATTTGCGCCATGCAAAGTGCCAAAAAGCGTTTATGATAAGGAGCACGCTCCTAATGGCCTGATTCCGGGAAACGCAGCCAGGGAGCAAGGTGCATCCAAACTTCATTTTATTCATATTGGTGGAGGAAATGAACACTATATCTTCATAAAAGTTAATTTCAATAAATTTGAGACGATGCTTTTTTCCGTTTATTGTTTTAGTTTGTTTGAAGTAACATCTTCACATAAAGTTCTTCAGAATATCATAAATTGTTTACCAACTTGCTAACATCTTCGCTTTAGAGTTGTAGAGTATCAATAAATTTGATTATGACAACATCCGGGCCATCTTTTTCATTCAAATTTCATTTCGGATTCAAAACTTATAATGGAGTGTAGAAAATCTTTTTCAAGCCAAAGCTGCTTGAACGCAATTGCGTTTGGCTTGTATATAATGTCCTCCATTATTCGTTTTGAATCCGACTATAACAATAATAGAAAATAAATGTTCAAACGATATATTCCACATATTTGTCTTGCATGTTTCCTTATTACACAGTTGAATCCCATGGTGAACACGGCTCATATAGCAGTTAATTAATCTTTATTTCCGTTGTTTCTGGAACACAGCTCGCTGCATTCGAAATTCCTGGAATATCTTCTTGTTCATAAATCGATTTGTTTATAACATGAAGCTAGGCTAAAAACTTTGACAGTCCATAACTCGCAAATGCGAAATATTCCGCAGCTAAATTTTACCCTATTGAATTTTTGTAAAAATTAGGTGGTGGATCCCAATCCTATTCACCAAAGTATATTTTTACCCCCGACCCAGGTCCTTGTTTTGCATAAAGTTAAAGTTATTTAAAAGTATTTTTATTTCCTGTAATCGCACATATCACACAATAACGGGTAGATTTCGTCGGCGCCCATTCAATCCGGAATCTTCTGAGCAGAGACGGCTCCGTTCTAACATTCAATCTTCGGGGGGCACGCAAATCTTGTTTTGCATATTCAGTGGTATTGCTCATATTCCAGTGATTTTCTGTACAAACAAACAAAGCCTAGCAAACTTTTTAAAACTGCATTAAATCTTATGGTTGTATAGTCGGATTCAAAACGAAAGACGGAATGTAGTAAATAATTTTCAAGCCAAAACTGCTTGTACGCAATTGTGTTTGGCTTGTAAATGATTTTCTACACTCCGTTATTGGTTTTGAAGCCGACTAAATTTCTAATTATAATGCATTGTGTCCAATCTTTTTCAATACATCACAACATTTAGGAAACTCGCAGAGTTCGTTTGTCTATGAACCTTTCGCATCTTCCACATTCAATTATACGAATATTACTGAGGCCGTTGAAGAAGTTCAAAAGGCTTACTGGAAACCAACGACCACTGCCAAAGGTGGGCAAAATGTTTTCATAAAAAGTTACAAATTGCATGGATTCACTTTGTTGTTTCTTCTCTAGAACACCACAATTTCGAATTCGTAACCCCTAGTTTTCTCCAGACAAAAACTAAATTTTTGAAATTGCACTATTCGATTACCAAGTTAGAACTCGGAGTTCTTAGTTCCTAATAACCCTACCACGAACAAGGCAGACTGGGCAATGCAGTGGTTGAGCACGCGTCCGGTAAACGAAAGGTCGCGGGTTCTAGTCCCGTCCAGAAACGATCCTCTGTCATTTGAGATTATCATATCCAACAGACAGTTACAATTTCGATTTGTTTCTTTTGAAACCATTAACTACTAAAGTCTCAAGTTGTGTTGACCGTATGTCAGTGTTTCTAACGACACTTTTAGAACTAATCGACAATACCTGACTTTTTGCTAAGGTTTCTCAGCACACAATTAACAATTATAAATTTAATTACCTGATTGGTGCCGAGAGTTAGTAAGCTGGTGTGTAGGCTACGGCGCCAGCTAGTTGGGGGCCGCTTCGCGCAAGATTCCACGGCATCTCTTATGTTAGGGCCCATGAATCTTCGCGAAGCGGTCCCTCGAATAGCTTATTATTGTGATACCAGTGATACAGGAAATAAAATAATTTTTAAAATACAAAACCTGACTTTTTTCCAAGTACACAATTAACAATTCTAAATTTCGACTCTTTAATTACAATCCGGCCACTTCCTCGTGTTTCCTTCCACCTGATGTAACTTTTATGTAGTATATAGATCATTCTCTCTTCAGCTAGAGTTTTATGATAACACCGCGTCTCCGCACTCCTCTATTTCCATTATATTTCGGTTATCTCTGAGCCGTATCGATCGATACCCTCTGGGCATCATCGACACATGCACTGAACACCATCTAATCATAAAACGTTTTGCCGACTCCAACCGAATCAATGCGATGAAACTGCTTTTTTGTTTATTTTATTAGATTTTAGACTCAATAGTTACATTTTTGACTAATCTGAATAGAAAATAGTCGTTTTTTACATTTGGTGAGCTCTGTAATTGGGAATTATAGTTTACTTGCGTACTTGCAAAGTACCATATAGAACGGAGGGTAACCGCCAGATGCTGGCGCGATGCTCGCAAAAAGGGTTAAGACGAGAGTTGAATTCCTTACACTCCATCATTAATCTTGGCGCTGACGATAAAACAATTCGTTGTTCTAAAGTAACTTCTCACACCAGTGCAAATGATTGTGACCTTGTTAGTACTAGATTTCGTTCATTTGGTGGTTACTCTTGAGGTTTCCACTGCTCCATGCCGACCCTTGTTTGTTTTGTCCACTTAAAAGATGTCATCTCGGTTTTTGCACACTGATCGTCTGGTTTTTTAGTCTACTAAATGGTTTCTTAGCTGAAGCTGAGTACAATTTAAAGATAGATCATTCTAAGCTCTGTCTTTGGAGCCTTGAAGCTTCAACTTCTGATTAGTCCAAAGTTCCGTGATAAAAGATTTTATTCTAACAAGGACGGTAAACTGTAAAAATAAAACTAGTAATTGATAACAGTTTTCTAGTTTGGTTTACTTTTCATCTAAGGAAGTTGGCTTTTCTCCGCGTTTTACAAACTCTGTACTTTAATAGAAAATATATTTCTTATTCGTTTCATTAATATAATTCCATATTTTCCCGGTTCGCTGAAACAACGTGATTTTCACGTGACTTTCATATTGTGCGAAAGTGGCATATTGTTCTTCAACTTGTTTAATATAGCGGAATCATATATAAGAATAATCTTGTTCAAGTTTTTCTCATTTAGTATAGCCTATAGTGAAATATAAAAGTAAAAACGTTGTTTATAAAAGTTGGGGACCATTTCGTAATACATTTCTATTTAAATATTGCCAAATACCCCTGTTTACTCTAGGAAAGGGCTATATTCTTTCATGAACTGTTTCTAACTAGAAAGTAGCTTTTACTTTGGTTTTGACAACTATTATTATGTTTACTGTTCCTTTAAATAGTAGGTAGTTGTTAAAAAGTTAAAAAGCTATCTATTTCCTCCTGTAATCGCACATATCACACCATAACTGTTAATTTTTTCGGAGCAGGGTTTCGGCCATTCATTCCGGGATCGTCTGAGCAAAGACGGCTCCTTTCTAACATTCAATCTTAGGGAGCACGAAACATTGGACAAACTAGTTAGTGGTCCTGGAATTAATTAACCATCCTAAGAGTTCCTGAATACACTGTCTAGCATTCCCCATTCGTAGTTTATGTTATTCCCTTGCGAACATAAACTGAATTAACTCTTAAAGTTCTAGATTGTTTTTCTTAATATAAACTATGATTTATTTGTCTAAAACATTTTTACAGCTTTATTTTATTAAGCTGGCTCATTCCGCGATTGTTTATAATGTTTTCGACGGACATGCTGTAAATAATACATCGAAGCCATGCCAGAGCTACTAATCGCGGGTTTATTAAAAGAAACATATATTAGAATTGCTATATTAATAAATTTATATTACTATAATAAACTTATAAAAGAAAATGGCATTGTTTAACGTATTTGCATGGGAATTTTCCAAAAACTAGTTGAAAATTTTTTCAAATACTCGTAACTCTTCGATATGTAAAAGATTCCAAGTTTAAGGTAAGCATTTTATTCTATCTTTTTCGTTTGTTAAGTACTTGTACAGTTGAAATGTTCTTAATCTTGAATCCCATGGTGAACACGGCTCATATAGCAGTTAATTAATCTTTATTTCCGTTGTTTCTGGAACACAGCTCGCT
>JAQGAV010003165.1:0-13141 GCA_034691345.1 Phasmarhabditis papillosa | reverse complement strand
GTCCCGAATTCCCCTATGATTGGGAAAAGTGATTAAATAGATATAGAACATGTAGAGAAATAAACATTTTGAACAATACTACCGTCTATATTTTGACTTGTAATAAAGATACGACTATAAGGCAGGCAATTGCATTTTAACGCAACGGGGCGCTTTCGACATTGGTGGATCGTCCACGAAATATGGACTAAAACCTTAAAATACTTGTACTTGCAGTGGCTGGAATCCATCAATTAAACTAGAATACATAAGTGTAATGTTTTATTAGAATAAAAACAACCACCATTTTCATCAATAATTTGCATTTAACAACACTTATCAAAAAACTCGTAATCATATCGGATAAAACTCCACAAACATCAATGAAAATAACAAATAAGAAAGAAGATGGTATAATAGTTAAATTAGCTTAAACAATTGGCTAAGTGAATAAGAAAATAAATTAATCATTCAAAAACGGATAGGAACCTCAGAAGTGAGACCCGACTGGTTAGAGGCCCAAACAGTTATGATGAAGGTGAACGGTGACATCTACTTGGTCTTCTTGTTCTCAGTCTTGGGGCTCTTGGGAGTTTCCTTCTTGGCATCTCCATTTGATTCTGAAATAACTTTTTCTATGATTTTAATAAATTATTGCTGCTCATCGATAGTTAAAAAAACATCATTAATTCGAATATCAAAGATGTGTCTCACAAGCTGTAAAACAGAACAAAGCGGAAGGTGATATCAGGTTGTATCGTAGTTATTATTCTACTGTAGATTCAACGCTAAGTTCCAAACTGCATGAACATATAAGGTAGGCAAGGCACTTTGATCCATATCCAGTAGCAGGGGACGATGGTTTTGACACAACCAGTTACGATATGTATAGTGCGATCACTGACCATTCGAATAGGTCGCAATTTCAATAATTGCCGGTAGCCGTAGTAAAATCATTACCTTTCTTGGCTTCTCCATTTTCCTTCTTCTTTTCTTGCTTCTTAGTCTGGGAAACGGCGCGCTTTCCTGTTGGGAAAACTTGATCGATCAGAAGAACGATGAACTGAAATAGAAAATGCAAAGCCATTACAGAGTAATTTAAATATCTAAATACGATATCCATTAAGGATTCGTGAGAGGAATCAAACGTAGGATAAAACTTACAAATCCCAGAATGCATCCAAGAGCCAGAGTGACTCCAGCGAAGAGTGAGTATGAAGCCCATGAAGGTACTCCACGTTCCTCAACCAAATGGTTGTGGAAATCACGCACAGCCATGGAGAGCTTGAAGAAGACAGCAACGACGGCCATCCTACAATGTAAGAAAATGAAATATATCATTAACAAATTATTTCGCTTATTTTCGGCATCTTGCAGTTCTTCACAAGACAATCTATGTTAGATTTGCAACTCGGGTAAAAGAGACCCATGCCATCCCTTGAGACGATTGCATTCCCATTACACTCGTTTGTGCAACTTAATTTGCATACAAACTCACTGCTTGCTGTTGGGGTGCTTGTAGTCTGGTACTGGATCAATGGTTCTCCATCTTCTGTCTTCAACAAAGGAGATGAAGTCATTCTTGTCACGCTGGCCAGAATAGACACGGAAGACGCCATCCTTGACGCTAAAAATAGAATAATTGAAACCGAGCACTCGTCGGTCTATAATAAAACAGAAATCTAGTGTCTGGTAGGACAATCAATCCACGGACATAACCGAAACGCGTACAAAAAGAAATCCTCGGAGTAAGTAATAGCCTGCCATAGTAGTCGCAAATATAAGAAGATACCAAATTAGACGATTTCGCATTGGCGCAATTTGAAGTTAGCGCGTGCGTTTACGTAGGCTGGTATTTTCCTGTAATCCGTGAAGAAAAACATACTGATAGATGGTTGGGAGTGCGGTGACGAGGAATCTTCCGGAGAGACCTGGGTTAACGGTGACGTCAACTTCTCCAACCTTAACAAGAAAAGGATAATTTAAAGAATTAATCTTGTTTTTACATGCCGTGGTCGTACACTAAGTTTCAGCATTATAGATATGCGTCATGATTTGGGCGCAAGAGTACGTTTTCAAATCCCACATTAAGAAGGCTCGTAGGCAAATAAAAAAATCCCCCATCAAGATATGCGACCGATGGGCCATGAACATCACTTGCACATCAGTTAATATTTGCTCGATGCAATCCGATTGCTTGTTCACCTTGATTCCGAGATCGTTAGACCAATCAGCAAACGAGTTCCATGCCTTTTGGAGATCCTTGCAGGCGGGGCACCATGGAGCATGGCTGAAATCAGATAGTATAATAAGCAAACTGTCTGAATTTTTATATGACACCATAATTCATGTTAGATAATTATTTTATTGCTACGCTCATAATGCTTCATATATTAGTGACCAGAAAACACAGCCTTGTAATTACTACCAACGTGGTCACTGAGAACGCGCGACCACAAAACTAGTTTTGCAGTGCGGATCAAGCGAAATAAAGAAACTGCATTCCGGAAACGTTAAAAAGTACGAATTCTCCTTGGTCTTACAGACATTTTCCTCCCAGACATTAGCATTACAGCGTGACTCTACATATTCCACTATAATTCTGGGTGCAAAAGTGGCGCAATCGCGCAAATTTATATAGTTTTACTTTAACGCTGAACACGCCGAAATGCAAATGGAGGAAAATTTCCGACCCTTCTCCTTCAGGGGTTGTACAGAATTACAAAGTAGATTTAAACAAATTTCAAGTGACGCAAAAGTTCAACACTATGTTGAAGACAGCTCCAGTCGATGAAAAAAAAAAAAAGTTCAATCTTCAATGTAATTGAAACTTTTCACAATATAGAGCAAAATACATATTCAGCAGGCACATCATTTCAACAATAAGCAGATGGAATCGCGAATGCAGATATCAAATTAATTTATACTCCAGAATCACTTCATCGTCCTTTATTCCATGAGTATAGCTGAAATTTACTTACAATTCCACCATCCATTCTCCCTTCATGATGTCGGTCCAATTTTCTTCACTAAGGGCGACAAGGTTCTTGGAAGAACGTCCACCGGCAGCCATGGAGCCAATCACACAGAGGGCCGAGAGACAAAGGAATAACCTCATCCTGGAAAATAATCATTAGGAAACAAACGGAACAATTAATAAGCAAGAACTGAGAGTTCAATAAATGAGTGCTAAATAATGACAAAGCAACAGCTAGATAGGAATTAATGAGTAAAACAAGCGTTGCACCGATATGACTCAAACATCAAATGAAGCAGCAACCTGTTTAATATATAGTCAAATGTCCACATGATTTACTTGAGTATATGACATATAATCTTGTGCAAAATGCTAAGAAGTGTAGTAAAAGTTACCGAAATACATATTACATTGATTAAAGGAATGCGGTAGTATCGAAAGGGAAACCTTGTAAACTAAACCAACTACTTAGCGGGTACGTGAGTAGTGAATAGTGCCACGTAAGCATAACGGAAAGAATGACTCCAAGACGAAGCGACAGAGAGAGAAAAGGAAGAGCGAAACTATGAATGAGAATGAGAATAGAAAAGGGTCGAGTAGGGGGGGAGCGGACTGTAAGGGGACTGCGGCGAGTGACCAGTCCCGTCAGGACACTGTAACCCGCTCTGTCTAGGACCCATCAGCCCGCATACATTTGAATGAAAGAAGGAAGAAAAGACAACTGAACACAGCGAATAGGGATAAACGCCCCAAGATAGAGTCGGGGATATAAATCGATATTCAAAAGAAGATTAGATCCTGAAACGATCGAAAACCATTAGGTGAGAAATAATTATAATTGTTCTAGAAGCAGTAATCGAAAATAAAGACAAGTATATACAAAAGAAACATGAATAGAATAACCAAATATCTTCTTGCTTAAAAGAAGATTAATAACTAAATGACATCTAAGATTATTGGTTATAAATGTGTCCAATAAGGAAAGCGAACCCCGACCGCTCAGCCATTGAGGTCAAGGTCTACACAGGGTCTTGTCAGGTCCACTACTGACCCCTAACATAATTCAGTAAAGAAATGAATAAATTCTTCAAAAAAAGCAGAAAATATAGCCTGGCTAGGAAAAATGCGCCAAATATTGTTCAAACTCTGTCACACCAATATTTGACCCTCACTAAATAAATTTCTAGCCTCCGTGTTAACGAATTCAGTTTCGCAATCGATATAACCGCCATAGAGATAAACGATGTTCTACGATGAGAGATACTTATGGCAACATTAGGTGCGAAGTGAAGAAAATATAACACTAACGAACCATCAGCAAAACCCACTGAACACAAACATTACATTGCGCAGATGAGTCGGTGGCTCGAACGTTTAGTCATCAGTTTTTCGGTGCACAATAACAATGAGGCTATGGTCGACCATAAGCCTCTAAACTCATTTTTAACTCCAATGCATTGAATGTCGCTCTCATCGTATGGAAACGTTAAAATGCAGGATCACAATGCGCCATGGCACTTCATGATATAGATACCCATCCAAATACCGCGCACTTTTTACTGAAGCAAGGCATGGTTCGTATTACTTGACCGTGCTGGATACCCTAGAAGATATGAGTGATATAAAACGGATAAACTAGGACAGAGGATAGGTTAAGACACGAAGGGGCGGATAAAGAAAAGTAATTAGATCAACCTACACCCAATTCAACATACAGAAATATCTGGAAGAATAATGCAAGAAACAAGGGATAACCAACTGAAGATTAGAAAACAAAATAACTGATATATATTTGTTTTGAAATAATGGCAAGCATTTCCTCGAACTGCATCCACAACTAACCGTGGTACCACATTGTACATTTAATGTTTTAGTCATGAATAAGCTACCTTTGGCAACTACTAAACCCGAGGAGGTAATAATTCAGTAATCTTACGAGCTTCAGAAGAGGAAAATTAGTAATCCGAATGGTTTTCTGGTTAACGGGGTCATTAAAACCAGTTTCTATCAAAGCATCAGGGGTAGAGTACGAGATAAGATCTTTGCAAACCATATAATCTAACAGTTAAGTTACCAGTATAAATACTGAACAACCCCCATTAAATAACTAAAGGCAAACATGGATAACTTACATTTATTACAAATTTAAAAAAAAAATGATCGGCAGCAACGGAAAAACTAACCCGGTTAACTAGAAACTACAATTACAATGAAAAATGAACAATGTTACAAAAAATCTATTATACAATATTTAAAAAATAATAATTACATGTTGGCTTCTTCACAGGCCTTGAGAGCCTCGTCGCGTTCTTCTTCCAGCTCCTTTGTGGTGATGTTGAGCTTGTTCTGGGCGAATTCATCGATAGCGAGTCCCTGGACGATCTTCCATTCCTTGGTCTGGCCATCAATGGTGACGGGGAATGAGAAAATCAGACCCTCAGGAACTCCATAACTTCCATCGGATGGAACGGCCATGGAAACCCACTCTCCCTAAAGAATTAGATGAGGACCAAATAGCAATCCAAGGAATTAAAACTTACTGGCTTGGTTCCGAAATGCCAGTCGTGGATGTGGTCACAGGCGGCCTTGGCAGCGGACATGGCAGAAGAGAGCTTTCTGCGCTCGATGATGGCGGCACCACGCTTCTGGACAGTCTGAAGCAACAAATTTAAAAATGAATATTAAACTGTGGAACTTACGCTGATGAATTCTCCTTGAATGTAGGAGGTGTCGTTGAGTGCGGAGTAGGCATCAACCATGCTGCCTCCTGAACAAATAAAACCACAATTGATATCACAACTTACAATACATACCTTTGTTAACCTGAGCATGCTTGACGTCAGGGAACTGGGTACCGGAGTGGTTACCCCAGATGATGACGTTCTTGACTTCTCCGACAGTGACTCCAGTCTTAAGGGCAACCTGAGCCAGGGCGCGGTTGTGGTCAAGACGGGTCATGGCGGAGAAGTTGCGGGTGGGAATCTTTCCACCTGCGAACTTGGCGCAGATGAACGCATTAGTGTTGGCAGGGTTGCCAACAACGATGACCTAAATCAATAAATTAGAATCGGATCCGTAGTAACTCGTTACCTTAGTGGTTGGTTTGGCGTACTCAGCCAGTGCCTTTCCTTGGGACTTGAAGATCTTGACATTTGCTGCCAATAGGTCTTTGCGCTCCATTCCTTCCTTGCGAGGCATGGCACCGACGAGGAATGCATAATCGATGTTCTGGAAGGCCTCTTTCTCGTTGGTGGTGGTCTCGACTCCATGGAGGTGAGGAAGGGCGCAGTCCTGGAGCTCATAGAGTACTCCTTCGAGGGGAGTGGCGCAGAATGGAACATCGAGGAGAACCAAAGTGATTGGTTGTTCCTAAATTCGAAATATGAGTACCATGGCTAGAATGAACGAACCTTTCCAAAAACGTCTCCCTTGGCGATCTGGAGCACGAGGGAATAGCCAATTTGGCCGGCGGCACCAGTGACGAGAACACGAAGTGGGGCTGGAGACATCTAAAAATGAACTCAATAGTGAACAGGAATAGGAAAAGTAAAAACATATATCGAGAAGCATGGAAAACGAAAATCGTGAGGCGATAAATAACATCAGCAAAATGCCAATTGTTGTTCAGGCGTTTCGGTCAGTCTACGTGCTACGTGCCGATAAAACGAGAGATTGGTTTACACAAATAGCATAGAGATATCCAAAGAACAATTGGCAACATGATTCGTCTAGTTTGAAGTGAAGAAACCATACAAACTAGGGAGCGCACGCGAGGATTAGGATATAAATATATTATATAATGCAAATCAACATAAATTTACCACAGAAATAGATCAGTGTGTGATATACACACGATTGTTCGAATGAAATTGTCAAACGATATCAGCCGAGTAGCCGCTGTAAACCCCGGGCCCGCCAAATCGTACGCTGTGAGCGTGTCGTACAGCTTAATTAGTAATATTTTCAAAATATTTGCTTAGAATGGTATTGGAAAAGCAATTGGAATTGCGCAATCGTACAACAATCCATAGCACAATTCCACCTGTGCAGTTTTCCTATTTATCAATGAAAGGTCGTTGTTTGGCAATATGATGCGCGTTCGTTATCAGCACTTGGCATCGAAAAATAAAAGCAACCGATGCAAACGGCGAAAAGAGTAACCGCGAGTTGAGAGAGAGTGAATGGCAGTCCATAGATTGTATGTGTTTGGAGGACGGGCCCTGCCTGTGAAATAATCAATGCTCGCGAGGCACAACAAACAACTTGCAAATAGCACGTAGTATTTTTTAGTAAATTGTAAAAAGCATAAAATAGTAACTAGCAACATTATGTAGTCTGATTCGAAGATTGTGGGGCAAATTCCAAAGGAAAATAGACTAGAATCTCTGGGCATTGCAATATTGTTTGTGATATTGCGGAATTCGATGAGAACCTGACAAATACAGCACCCTATCGACCTTATATAGCAATGCAATCACGTTACTTGCTCCTATTTAAGAATGGCAAAGTACAGAGTTCTCACTTCATAGAACATACAGTTACAGTGGAACGTTCCACATACGAAATACTTCGTTCGAGCCTACAATATATTTTCAAGCACGTTCAAGACTTCTTATTAATAAGAAGTCTTGAACGTGCCGTCCTAGAATATCTCAAAACGTCGCTGATTTGATTTAATGAGAAAATACAAGCTAAGGTAGCTGTCCGCTAATGAACAGTAGAAGTGGACATTCAATACAACAATGTAGTCGCCCGATTGGCAACTATTCAGGATAAGGCAGTGATCATTTAGTCACAGTTACATTTCAAAAAAATTTCTAAATTGCACAGCTTGAATCACAAAACTATTTATATATATTTCAAATGAATACAACGATTGAATAAATTAAAATAAAGAAACAACAAGTTTCAACAAGAAAAATATCAACATTTAACTTGAACGGGAACAATCTCAAAATCTAACAAAATTTACAATAACTAACCGTAGACTAAGGTGGATGAATAAGCAGCTTACTTGGTGACGATCGTTTCCCTGAACAAGAATAATTAGCAATATTTTGAATAGATTACTTACCATGTATTCTTTACTGCGGCAGCTTTCTGTCGAATTATCCTCTTCTTGTGCCCCAGACAGCAGGTGGTGGACTTCTCCACCTGTCCAACAAGAGGCAGCGTTGTCGAAACTTCAGCCCGACGCGCAATCGTCTCCAGTGAGTTGAGACAGTTCATAACATTAATCTAAAAGTCGACAAATAATTCAAAAGGTACACGTTAGAAACAATCATTGCTGAAAAAAACATACCAAATCAGAAGTATTATTCTCAATGAAGTCGTTCAATCCTGTGGTAATCTTTGTCACATTTTGAGCATTCAGCTGATCCTTGCTGATATTGATCAAAAATGCTGGCAGAGCGGGCAGAAGACATTCGTAGGACTGTCCCAATTCGAATGTGGCCAGAAAAACAGGCAGCAACTGAAAAAAAAGAAACTGAAATTGAATTTGGAAAAAAATGCCTACTTGTGCCACCAATGAATGTGATGTGGGACCAATCTGATCGGCAAGAGTGAGAATTGATGGCAATAAAGTGAGAAGAGCTACATCTGAATGAGCAAATATGCATACAATACGCAGACTAAGAAACGTACTTTCTTTATCAGCTTCCACCGCGCATAGATATATTGGCAGAACTTGACACAGAATTCTAAACAAATCCGTACATTTGTTAGCAAAACTCAAACGTTACCTATGCCGCCAGAGCGCTGTGGTTTTATATTTACATCTCTCTGGATTCCATTCGGGAGAATTGAAGTCCAACAAAGTTATATTTTCTTCTTTGAAAAACCACAAAATCTAAACTACGTAAACGTTATATTGCACTATTCAATAAAATATACCTGCTTTACTATGACGAGAGAATGTGGCTTGCCAGCAAGTAACAACGATTTTGCAGATATTAATGGGAACCTAAAATAATAGTGTATTGTTGCAGAATCCAACGCAACAATACACTATTATTTTAATCCAACGAACCATTTTTCTGTACCAAACAGATTTTCGACCGCGCTTGTAGAACCCATTCTGTTGATAACGCCGGCTGCAAAGATCTTTTGAAGATCCACATTTGTTTGGCTTTCTACCGCTTTCACGAGGAAATCGCAGTCCTAAATAAAAATTATTAGCACAATTAACGAGACCTACTTACCACTGACTGCGCAAAGAAAAACCTGAGAATGGTTTTACTCTGATGAACATAATATTTGGCTTCTAGCTCCGAATGTTTTTCATTGGAGATTAGGAGACCAATTGTCTGAATGTGAATAGAGACATCGTCAGCCAGCTGAAAAAATATAAAATAATATGATGCGAGTTACTTAATTTGCTACTTACCCTTGCCTCGTACAAGATCACTAGATCAAAAATGGATTCCGACATCCTATCAACTAACGACTGATTTGAGGTCACAGTCTTCAGTCTTCGTAGCATGTCCATAAATGAATCCCAGTTGAATACAGGTTCTAAACAACAGGTTAATGAACTTCCGATATCTAGAGCAAACCATCTCCAAAGAAAGTTGGTAGTTGATTCATGAAGTACTCAGTGGAGTTAATGTCAACAACACTGGCACACAGAATTGATGAAAGTCGAATAGTTGGAGTACCAGATAGTTTTGCCAACAAAGAAAAATGTGCTTCCTGCCGCTTCGAGGCATTTGCTGACAGTAGATCGAAGAGATATTTCCTATAAAGAAGCCGCAAATTCAGGTTTAAATATAAATATACCTTTCTTTTTCTGATTCAACAGTATTTAGGGATCTGGTTAGAATTTCGTCACATCTCAGACCTATCGCATCCGAGATAGCGCCAGATAATAAATAGGACTAGAGAAAAATAATTTGCATAATCCTACCAATAATACCTTTATGCACCGGTAAAGACATATGACAGCTTCGGAGGCAGTGATTTGTCTGGCTTCATCCAACGAGGCAAGTATTGTCGATTCCATTGTTGAAAGAATTGTTTCTAACATAAATTAATTTGACAAATATTCTGGCTCTCTCTTACTTTCTTCTTTTTCAGTGGCCAGCTCCACCCAGTCGCCAAGATATTCCAACCCTTCGCGACAAATGTCGCCTCTGTTGGCTGCGGCATTTACGGTTGTACCTTGAAAATTATTCGATTGAACAAAGTAAGAAAAAATAATAACCTTGAACTAGTGATATAATCCAGGATAACGTCCTATCAATAACTATGGTGGAATTTTCACTGGAGGCTTCAACTAGTGTTCTGAGAAGCCGTAGACCACGGGAACACAATCCCATTTCTGCTTGCAGTATGAACGGTTCCATATCTAAAAAAGACCTATATTGGGATGGCATTATAAGAAAACGTACTTTCAACCATGCTGGAAACCAATGCGTTTAGTTTGTCCTTTCCAAGCTTTGAAATAGCTTTCATCAAAGCTAGTAGAGCATTCATTGATTGACTAGGTACATCGCCTGAATGGTAAAATATATACAAAAAAACAATAGAAGCAGATGTACCTTTGTGATTTGGGTCGAGTGCAACAGATCGAATGCCAGCAAGAGTTGTTTCCAGGTACGGAAGAAGAGAAGTCACGGGAAGACGTTCGCTGGCGATAGTCTGGATAGCATTTTATTAATTTGAGATGTTATGCTGAAACTGACGAGCAAAGCAAAAATTTCTAGCTTTTGATCAAATGAAGTTTCCTCGTCTTCCAATTTCTCGTCAATCATAATGTAGCAAAATGGAGCGAATGAAGCATGTGCTACGAGGCAAGAAATGCAGGCTGAGGACAGGAGCTCCCGTGTAATCGAATTTTGATCCGGGAGCTAAAAATCATTCAGGATAACTAAAAGAATCGAAAACTCACAGGTTTGAACTCGACAGGAAAGTAGCACGCGACCACTTCAAACATGTCCTCTGCGAACGGGCCAAGATCAAAGTTATTGGCAACTATGTATAATAGAATAAATATGTACAAAGTCATCGAATCATACCAATAACAAATAACCGGAAAACTCGAATGAGACAACGAGGGTCTCTTTCACCTCCTACGGCGCGGATGAACGACATGACCAAATCTGATCCTAGCGGTTTCAATTCTGAACAACATTTATAAGATATAATGAATGACCTTCAGTTTCAGTTTACCTTCAGTCTTATTATTGAACATCCACTCCAGGATGTCGTAGTATTTTGATCTTTCTTTCTGCGGCCAACTTTGGATATTACCATCTCTACAAACAACAGTACTTGACGGAATAGAAAAAAAAGAGTATACCTGAACAAAGACTGAAATGCCGTTATCTCAAAATTATCCGGCAGATTTGGCGAAGTCAATATCTAAAAACCAGAAGCATTGCAAGCTAGATTACTACACTGACCAGATGCTTAATGCCTTCAATCACGTTGCCTCCGATAAGAGCTGAGCTTTCTAATCTGCCGATCAGAAACTGCAGTAGTAACCCAACTAAAATTAAACTTTATTAAGTTCAATGCTCATTCACAAACCTTGCTCTCTAATTAAGAAACTGTGCGGCAAGCGAAGAATGACATCTACCAGCTCATTTAGAGCTTGCTCGCGTTCCATGTCATCTTCAGAGAGAAGCCGGGGTCTGAAATTTTCAAAGGCAAGTGAACCTAAATAGGGAAACTTCTTACCCGAGTGATTCCATATACTGCGGAATCGACAGTTCCTTTGTGTTGACCAGCCGCGTCACGACAGCATCGACCGTTGAAGCTGCCATTCTGAAATGGTTCAATGATTACATGTGTAGCTGTGTGTCCTGCTTAATTAAGTGATTTTCAAAGTAAAGGAAAGTTTTGCAATTTAACACTTTGAAAAAATATTAAAAAATTTGAATTGATAGTGTTCGGTGGCATAATGTTGTTTGGCGACGCTTAAACCTTCTGGGGATTTTTGAATTTCGGTTTGGCCGTATTTTGAATATTTTTATTGCTATTAATATTATTGGTGGGAATATAGAAATATAATGTATCTAGCAGTAGTCGTTGGGCAAGCTCTTTTGCTGATTTTCGTGAAGTATCTCAATCATCGAATTTAGCGATATTTATATAGACCCTTGTAGAATTGTGCGGAAACTATATACCCGTTTCCCGAATATTAATGCTAGAAAGGGTAATGAAAACAATTAGGTCTTAATGCATACTCCTTTGTTTAATTTTTGATGATGTTCACCTTTGTTGCCTTTGAATGGACGCTCTCGGCTATAGTTGAATATGTATAATTTATTTCATATTTTCAGGTGAATTTGGCCGCAGTTAATGCTATGAACGGTCGTTGGGCACATAGCCAAAAACAAAGTAGGTTCATTTTCTTAATTTATCGTACAAACGTATTGTTTTAGACTCATCAAATGAAGTTACCTTATCCCGGATAAAATCCAATATCAATTTTCTTGTTATTCGAATTGACCAAGTGTTTCTAACACACAAAAGTCCACTGATCGGTCAATTATTATCAAATGGAGAGCTCTTCGGGTTTGTTACACATAATTATTATTTTGTTCATATTTTTCTCTTCAGTTTCCAACTTATGTACAAAGTCCCAAATGCGTCCACTTCCAATACATCACTGAACAAAGAGGTCGTAGCAAATGCCTTGAAGTTTTCAGCTACCGATGCTCTTTTCAAGCACAAAAAGGTTTCTGTAATCCGATGATTATCGTAGTTTTTACCTGAACGTTTTATAGGTGTTCATTCTTGAGCTGAGCAATGAACTGATTCAGAAATGGGATTCTTCTTCACTTCAAATTTCGTTTTCAATGGTTTTTGCAAGAAGTAGTTATCTAACAAGAGAGGTTAGTTCCGTATCTTTGGGTTTTTTACTTTATAATTATAGCATAGCTTTATGAAGCGTCTATGCAGAGGGAATATTCATCTCTCGGAGTTATTGGCCCCGCCGTTCATGATTAGCCGCGATATCGACCTGTCAGGAGTAGATGTCACAGCCAGTCTCTCGGTGAGTCTCACAATAACACAAATTATGTAATTCTATGTTTATAGATTTCCATTGAACTGGGCTCTCGTCAACAACTTACCGCTGAAATGCTCTCCGAACTTCGCAAGAGTGTACTTGACACGACGTTCACCGTTTCACAAAGGTAAATTTGGGTATATATCTGCAGTGGCTATAATACTATA
>JAQGAV010003164.1:0-13142 GCA_034691345.1 Phasmarhabditis papillosa | reverse complement strand
TTGCGTATTTGTCTTTTTCTGGATATGATACAAAATAAAACTAGTACAATAATATTTTTCTGACAACAAACAAAAAATTACGCAGCTAACCATATAATGGAAGTTTAATTTTGCCACAGAACAAGC
This sequence comes from Phasmarhabditis papillosa, assembly GCA_034691345.1. Classification (NCBI taxonomy): domain Eukaryota; kingdom Metazoa; phylum Nematoda; class Chromadorea; order Rhabditida; family Rhabditidae; genus Pellioditis; species Pellioditis papillosa. The sequence goes on along the minus strand of JAQGAV010003164.1, from coordinate 13,016 downwards.
GATTTTTGAAACCTTAAACAACACCGCGCACTGCAGTCTTTTATAATACAATACAATACAAAACCATAATTTATTCCAATATCTTTTATGTTATGGACTATAACACAATTTTCATAACTCCGTAGAAACTGTCACTTCGGACCACCAAATAATCCTCCGGTTACTGTATTCGTTTTAGGAGTCCTCTTGCGGTTTCGAAGCCCGTTTTGACCCCGCCAAGAGACAATGCGTCCCGGACAGAAAATGCAATCCCAACAAATGGAAAGTAAGTTTGATTGAGACTACAGTATCCCAACCCTCGCTTTGCAGCCCGACTCTTCTTGTCGAGATGGTGATGTGATCTCGTCAACAGACTGTCAGACTTTTAAGTTCTGTCAAAACGGGCGGTACCAAAATTCTAATTGTAGAGCACATGGACAAGTTCAGCGTAAGTAAATAAAAATATGTATATCTATTGAGTTGTTGACTTACAATCTTTTTAAAACTTGGGTGGTCCGTCCCAAGTAAAGTGTTTGTGGTCGATAAATTCGGACTTTCTGTACTCAGCGCCGAGAGTAATAATCGAGTGTCATTTGCGTATATATATGATTTTTTACACCGCACCTGCAAGCATTTACACGCGCGTACTTGGAAAGTACAATTATGAACGGAGACTTGCTGCCGATGCTGGCGCGGTGCTCGCAAAAGGGGTTCAGATGCGCGTTGAATTTTTACATTCCATCATTACTTTTGGCGCTGACTCCACCAGACTTTTACTTATTAAACCAAAAGAAACCTATTATTAAACGGTAATCGGTATTAAGAACAGCAGGAAACTTACACTATTGTATCACAACTTACACTATTGGACTACTAACTTGCCTCTTTATAGCCTCTGTATTATAGCGGGTAATATATAAATTCCCCATAAAATAATATAGTCAGCGCCAAGAGGGATGATGGAGTGTTAAGAATTCAGCGCTCGTCTGAGCCCCTTTTGCGAGTACCGCGCCAGCATCTGGCGGCTACTCTCCGCTCACTATTGTACTTTGCAAGAATACGCAGGTAACACTCCATTATTACTCACGGCGCCGGCTATATAACCGAGCAATTGAAGACCATTACATTTATTTTCTTTTGAATCTTTCTAGTTTTGAATCCTAATATCTCTTGCAGCTGCCTGTGGTCATTGTATCTTTGGTGGTTCCGGTTCATATGGAGTAGACAATCTCAACTTCCCAGCTGAGTGTCAGGAAAATGAACAAAGAGTAAGTTATAGCGGAGCTATTCGTTCTGGTCTGTATTATAAAACCAGCAGGAACTTGGATGAGCCGGGCCGCAGGCCCAGTTTGGTCAAATTGGCACGGGCCGGCCCGTGAGAACCCCTATCTAATGCCAAACTTTGATATCTTAAAGCATAGCATGGGTTTTTCGGCTAGAGTTTTACCGTAGTAGCACGCAAAGCTGCGGTGTTATATAAGTGATGTTGCTTTTGAAGTGATGAATCCACGTCGTCACCGATTTCGATTCATTTCTTTTTATGACACCGCTCCACCTTATAATAGGGCGCTAGAGGCCGATATTTCTCGAAAAACTAGACGCGAAACGCCGGGCAAATTCTACTCGCGTAGTTCGCAATTGGAATTTTATACTGTGCGAAGGCGCCACGATTTGGCACGGTGTTCGCAAGAAGGGGGAATTAGACAAAACCCGGATTCCTTACACTCTAATATCTCTCTCTTCTTTCGTTATACTTACTCTAGCTATAGTCTTCTCCAAGAATAAAGAGGCCGTTGTCTCTGCGTATATTTTCGATTTTCTTCACCGCACCTGTTGGCAAAGTTCCGCACGATCCTGGCAACTGGGCTGTAAAGCATTAGCAGATTGCTCGCATTCTGATGGCAAAATAGGCTCATACAAAAATAGAATTCTTAACACGGCCTCTTTATTCTTGAAATAGACTATAGTTTTAAATTTGTAGACTGTTCATTTAGGCTCACTCAGATGACTGTCACGCCTTCTACAGATGCGTTACGGGAAAATGGAATTACCAAAGGTAGGTGGGCGGGCTGAAGCAGATGGATAGCAGTTCTTACCCGACGTTTACAATAATCTATGATTACGACGCCCTAGTTCTGTAATCAGTGGATATATCGCGCTCCAATGCTAAACTCCTAATTTCAGATGTCCCGCTGGTTTCTTCTACTCCTCATTCGCAAATAATTGCCAGAAAGAGGCATTGAACCAGCAAAACGAATGTGCTACTAGCCAGCAAAGACAGTGTCAGGAGGTAGGACATCAGCTGAACAGAATAGAGAAATGCCCCAGATCCCCCATATTAAGGGCCCAACCCCTTCTCCAAAAACTCAAAAATGATCCCATTCAACACTCAAGTTCTTCTGATTTTTGTCGGGCCCGGCCCACCCGACTCTCTTTTGTCTTTATAACCAACTTTGCGAATCCTGGATGTTCAACTCTTTCGATTCGAAGTTCAGACTTTGGTTTTAGGGAGAACGAATTGTGCAACAGGATCCCTCTAGGTGCCAGGAACTATTAGAATGTGTACAGGGACAATGGATACAGATGAAATGTCCTGATGGAACCAAATACGGTAGGATATTCCAACATTTAGAAAAAGATCAAGCCAACATAACTTAAAGCATAGTCCGTATCAATACCTAGACTGCAGGTATTGGTACGGACTACTAACTTGGCTCTTTATAGCCTCTGTATTATAGCGGGTAATATATAAATTCCCCATAAAATAATATAGTCAGCGCCAAGAGTAATGATGGAGTGTTAAGAATTCAGCGCTCGTCTGAGCCCCTTTTGCGAGTACCGCGCCATCATCTGGCGGCTACTCCCCGTTCAATATGGTACTTTGCAAGTACGCGCGTAAAATTCGCCTGGAGGTGCGGTGTTAAAAATCCTTTAAATACGGCATTATTACTCAAGACGCTGACTATAAAATGATTTTGTATTTCAACCATAACTATAAAAGATAAACGAATTTAATCAAAACTCCTATAATGAGTAGTATTTAACAATATATTTCAGACCCTTCAAGTGCTAGCTGCATTGCCGGTTCCTGTTCGCCATCTACTGGCGGCGTACCTGCATATGGACCCGCACAATTCCAGCCTCCTGTAAACCCAGTAGGACCACCCGCACCGCCACCAATTCCAGCCGAAGCTGCTGTAGATAATGTGAGTAACTATCACGAGCTAGGTTTACAGCGCACTACCCTGGAGAGAGGCGGTGTTATATAAAATTGGTGGATTGTGAGCTCTTTCTTTAAAACTAGATGTATTTTCGTATAACACCGCCTCTCTTCAGCATACATTGGGGGAACCTAGGTCATGAACTGAACTATAAATTATAGTCTCTATAGTAGGCGGACAAACGATATACAATTTAAAGGTCTGAGTGGTCACTTTAAAAGGCGCCAAATAGTTATATTCAGTAATATAAATTAATTGTTTCGAAAAAATAATTTAGATGTGGTGTTGTACATTGCATCTTTGACTAGTCCGCGCGCGCCATTGCAAGGCCGCGCTCCAATAACATTTGTAGTTTGTACAGTATGCCCTTTGATAAGCCTTGGCCGCCGACTATAGTCTGTTTTAAAACATAGACTGCAAGAGCTGTTTGTAGATATTGTGCCGCCATAACGGGCCTTATAAGGGAAAGAGCTATTTTGTCGGCGTAAAATTGCCCTTTTGAAGGGGAAGCCCGTCATCGTGGCACGTTAACTACAAACGGCGCTTGCAGTCTAGGGTCTGAAACGAAGTAAATAACGCAAACTTCTCTTCTTTCAGACCCAAGTATGGCAATCTTGTAACGGCAATGTTTTGATTCCTGATCAATTCGATTGCAGTAGATACTGGGCTTGTAGTCATGATGGACGCTTTATCAGTCAGGTTAGCTTATAAGTGAAGGAAGGAGCTAACCCAATGCTATATAATTGGTATTACTGTTATTTTATGTTACTTGGTTTTTGTTTGGTTTAAAAAATTTTTGGTGTAAATGGAAAATTCTAAGAAGAGTGAGTTTATTGCTTAATTTTGTAGACTTGCCCAGCCGGATCTTCATTCGACGCTGCCAGAAGCCAATGTATTCAAGGGTAGGTTAGATAGCCACAGGGGGCAGTTTTAACGAGCAGGTCGGCAAATATTTTAGAACTGGGGCGTGGTGGCCCAGTTCGAGTAAAGAGGCCGTGCTAGTAATCTATTTTTATATGAGCCTATTTTGCCAGCAGAACGCGAGCAATCTGCGAATACTTTACAACAAACGTTGCAGTTGCCGGCACAGCGCGCAAACTTTGCCGACAGGTGTTGTGCTGAAAATCGAAAGTAGAAGCACGGAGCACGGCATCTTTACTCTTGGAGAAGGTTATAGTTACATAGTAATTAAATAAACAAAACTATGAAAAACTTATTTTAGATCAACTTGCGGTGGCTCAGCAGAATGCACCGAAGGTAACTACCAACCAATGGAGACTTGTGGAGAATACAGGTGAGTAGCTAGTGCGCTCCAGTAAAACAACATGACCTATTGCTAGCATCCATATTAGTTAAAGGACTCATTGGTCGCCTAATATTCAAAAAAGTTTTTGTGAAAGTTCTGTGGGCGGTCGGGCGTAAATGAACCCAACCGAGAGGCCAAGTTTATGAAAATCTTGTTCTAAAGCAGTCGTTTCCGTGCCTGTGTCGGTGCGGAGCTCATTTTAGCTCGAACGGCGGCCACTGGCGCCGGCGCTGGCGCCGAGCACACCTTTGGCATCGTTTGAGCGTACCGAGTCGCCCATCTCTACACAGCAGTAATTGTTATACAGAACAATGCTTGATGCAATTACTAGACCACCGACAAAGATTACAAAATATTTGATGTATTGCAGAATCTGTCACTCTGGTAGATACATCCAAGCGCGCTGCGACCAGAACAAGGCATTTGTGAATGGGCAATGCACTAATCAGGACTGTCAACAGCCAAATTATGGTGGGTTACTGTAGTTTAAGTAATTATCTTCTGGGTTACTATAGCAATACGTTAAGTTCTTTTACATCGAGGAATTCCTTGAATATCGTGACAACAGTAGTTTTAACCAGCGTGAGAAAGCCCATTTTTTGATAAAACATCTTATCTTTGGCCATCCCTCGAAACAAATAAACGTTACCGTAACCCACTTTAGACTTGGGTTCCTACCGCGAATGTTCTTCGGGCGCTGTAAGACCTCATTCTTCGGATATCTCCTCGTACATGTTCTGTCAGTATGGACAGTGGACTGAGAGAAAATGCAGTCATGGAATGGTGTTCGATTGGAAGGTATAACCTATGCGGGGTTTTCAATGGGGTTGGCCGTGCTCATAGCTGCGTATTTTAAAGGCAGGCCTGCGCCAGGCCCCATTTTGAGGAAGCGGAGATAGGCCGGCCTGTGACGTCACATTGTTTACCAAAACCTTCAGCAATCACTATAAGCATTTACGTCTTCTCATGGGAGCATGATTGAACCAAGGCGACCCATGCAGGCCAAGCCCGGCCAGGTCCAATTTTTAAAAGTCGCAGGCCGGCGTAAACGCAGCCCTTGTCGTTCTAAGGTGGGGCCAATTTTGACAGGTCCGCTCTAACACAAAGATTAACATAAAACAGTATTAGAGAACCTAAAAGCTTATTTCGCAGAATTGCGCGGTGCAATATCTGCTAACTTTGTTTCTCATAAAAATACGCAGACGACACGGCGTCGTTACTTTTGGAAAACACTTATTACTTCTTTTCAATGTACTGTCTTCTTCAAAATCTAGACTCTACTCTGCCGTGTCAACCCGTTCCGCGGTGTTAGTAAATTATTCGTTTCCGAAAATATACAATACTTTTTCTTTACAATAGGATTACTGTAGCCTAAATGAAGTGGTTATTGAAGCCCAAGTTTTTTATAGACACTCGGCTGCATTCAACGTCCTCAGGATAATTGGGAACCAACTAGGCCACAGTGTTATAATGGAGAGAAACGACCAATAAGGGATCAGTGCGAGAGATATGAGGTACGCTAATCGAGCATTTCGTGCCGGGACGCTTGCGGCTTGAAGTCGAGATTTCTAAGTAGCTTATAGGCGGATTCGAAAGTAATACCGCCGTGTAATTGGTGTATTTACCAGTTCTGAACGACGCATCTGTTAGCATTTTACGCGCCCGGGACCTGCAGATTGCAAGTTTGCCTTCATTTCGCATGCCTTGGACGATAATCAATTTTTCGCCCCTTGAATTATTCTATACCGATCCCCAGGATTCTTAAATTTGAGAACTTTTCCTTGAAACTTCATCTCCAATTTAACTAGTACCTTAAGAATGGTGGGACCAGCCCATTTCACAAAATAATCTTTTTAGGTCTGCGAATACGGTCAATGGTATTCTCGTTCTTGTTCTTATGGAGAATTCTTCTCAAACGGTTTCTGTGTACAAGGAAACTGTCGTGGAGGAAATGGAGGTGGAGCCTGTAAGGTAGGATTTACTATTGCCGTGCTATTGTTCGATTCAAAAGTAAAGAGGCCGTGATAAAGTAATTTAAAGGACTTTTCCCTTCGAAGTTTGTAAATACACAACTTTCTCATAAAAATACGCAGAAGATACGGCTTCTTCAGACTGGACTATAGTCAGAGTCATGATGGAGTGTAAATAATTCAAAGCTCGTCTGAGCCCCTTTTGCGGTAACCGCGCCATTGTCTGGCGGCAACTGGCCGTTCAATATTGTACTTTGCAATTACGCGCGTGCAATTTGCCTGCAGGTGCGGTGTTAAAAATCCTATAAATACGCAAGTGACAAGCCATTATCACTCTCGGCGCCGACTCTACCTTTGAGTTAACAAATATGAATAGGTTAACATTGGGTGCTCTGCTCGGTTTACAACTTATCTAGTTTGTGGAACCTTATGATTCGAACGGTCCCGTCTAGTCGTTACTAAAAAAACAGTATATAGACTGAATAAACGTCATTGCGGCACACGATCTTAATTTTCTACAGTAACTCGTTCGTTACAGGAATCCGGTGGTCCAGATGGTTATCGTCGTGTGAGACATGATTGCTCCAAGTACTACCAGTGCGTACACGGTTAGTATTTTTATGCATTCTAAATTCATATATGGGGTTTAAAGTTCACGCCTAGACCCATAGGACCAATAGTACAGATATCCAAAAAAAAATCGGCGGTCTGGCCAGCGGGCCTGGCCGTACCCAAAATCAGCTCTAAAACTAAAGAAGTGGCCCATGGGTGGTCCCAATACAATAACTTTCAACCTTATAATATTATGCTTAGGTGGCTGGATGGAACGTCCCTGTGCTCCTGGAACCTTCTGGAACGAGCATATAACAACCTGTGACCACAAAGGAAATGTACCCGAATGTGGAGTCTCGACGGGATATTAAGATTACTGTAATTAAGAATTTTACATAATAAATATTGAGTAATTAATGTTTCTAGCAATCTATTCATAATCACTAAAACTTATGAAATATATTGGGATTATATAAATATTAAAAGATATACCAACCTTCCTTCCTTTCCGTCATTTTATATAGTCTGTTTCACGAGCTAGGTTTACAGCTAGGGTGGGCATTCGGTAAGGCTTTTGAAAAAAGAACGGTAAACCGGTAAACTGGAATTAAAATTTTACCGATAAAGTGGTAAGTGGTATTCAAATGTTTTTGGTAAAACGGCATGCCGGTTACCGTACCGTACCGTAACATGGGCAGCAGCGGTGTTATATATATATATATATATGATTGTAAAATCGGTGAATTGGGAGCTTCTTCTTCAAAAGTACATTCATTTTAATGTAACACCACTGGAAACCTAGCTCTTGATAAAGACTATAGCAACCCATACACTATCATACCGCACAGCATAGCAGGTAATGTGAAATAATGTATACAAACATTATAAACCTACCTACAAAACTAAAAAACTGCCCGGTCCGGCCCACCTATCAACAAAATATCTAACAAGCTTTATTCTTAAATCCCTCTAAAACCACTCTCAATTTCCTTAAAAGCTTTCGTCTATTTGTGCGTTTAAAGGTCTGTTTTCGTCTGTTTTTTCAAATCGTTTTAGGACCTCTTCGAGCTGGATTCATTCATTTGGACCTCCCAAGAAGATGGCGGCTGAATTACTTAACTCAATTGATTCCAGTTGATTAGCCGCCTCTTCATTCCTGGCTCCACTAAAATCCCCGCGAAACCCATCCAGGCCGGCAGCAGCCCAAGCCACGCCTACTCACCCACAAGCCCCGCCCTTTTAGGAGCTATTTGGTACGGTAATTGTTGCTTTCTAAGAGCAATTCGAAGCCGGAGTAGCATTTAATATATCAGTTTGTTTGTAGTACTTAGTTATTATGGCTGATAACGATGTTAAAAATGCGTTTATATAGTATGTGTCCTTAACGAGGTTTCCAGCGCGGTATCACGAGCGGGGCGCAGTGTTATAAAAAATGAATGTAAAATCGGTCAACGTGGTACGTTTTCCCCAAAAGTACATTCATTTTTTATATCACACCGCTCCGCTCGTGATACCGCGCTGGAAACCTACTTCTTGAGATGAACTATAGTATGTGTCAAGAGCTAGGTTTACAGCGCAGTATCTGGGGGAGAAGCGGTGTTAAGTAATAATGAATGTAGTTTTAAAGAGACGACTTCTAATCCAACAACATTCCCTTAATTGTATATAACACCGCTGTCTCCATTATACTATGCTGGAACACTAGCTTTTGATATAGACTGTTGTTAAATTCCAATAGCTTATTTCAACCCCTAAATTTGTGATTTATAAAAACGATACCATTATTTTTCGAAACTCTACCAAAATCTTTATTAGGGATGTTTACGGTACGATCCAAGACGGTCCGTAATAAAGTTGCATGCGGAGCGGGCCAGATCATACAAACTGGGCCCCACTTTTTTCAGGACCCGGCCAGGGCGGGCCCTGAGGGTAAAATTCAATAAAAAACATTAAAAACATTACCATTTAGGAAGTATTACTCTTTATATAAAGAGAATACTGATTTCCGATACTAACCGACAAATGTAGGTTCTACTAATTTCTTGATGTTGTTTTTTTGCTATAGACTATATTTTCGTTCGTCCATTACCATAAAGTTCATTCAAATCTATATTTTGATTGCATTTTTACCCACTTATTGGGCCCGGCCCGACCCGCTGGATGGAGTTGAACGGGCCGACCTGTTCAAACGCCACCGTTGATGTTTATAAATACACTCTCTATTTGTTAATTGTTTCTTTTCTTTCTAATATTAAAATGTTTCAGTCTTCTCCGAATGTTGAGTGATCTTCAATTACAACTTAGTCTATTTAATCCTATATTCTTTCCATATCTATCCTTATTACCTGCCAGTTGTCAGCTAAGACCACCCTCTACGACAATACAAAAGAGACATACCTCACATACAATTAATGATATTCTAGGATTAGAACAGGACGAGGAAGAGGAAATTGATGATTTTGGAAGAGTTGGTGCGTTTTAAAAGGCCGACCCGCACGGCCCCGCCCGGGCGGTTGAGAGGTTTGCCTAGTTCGGAAGCGTGGTCTGAACGAAGTTGCCTAGGATAAGATTTGCGAAAGATTAACTGGCCTTTAAGTTAAAACCGTAGCTGAGAACATGCTCATTAGGTACCGCGCTAACGGCGCATTTGGGGCTTAGCGCAAGTGTCTACCTTATTACTATGATTACCTACTAACTATTTGTAAAAGACAATTCAAGTTTGACTTGAACAGAAGCCTTCAACCTGAATAAGACTCCTCCGTTGATTATATATTCTCGGAAATGAAAACCGTCCCCGGGCAGACCTCTCAGGGCGGCCTCAAAATAAAGGCCGCGGCCAAGCCGGGTTACTGGCCGTAGTATAGAAGCACCCGGTTGTGTGCCGGGCAGTTTTCGGCTGCCGGAGCAGTTGAGAATTGTTGCCCGGGCAGGCTAAAAACTGCCCGGGCGTTTCTATACTACGGCGAGAGGGCCGGCCTTCCCTTTTGAGAGGTCTGTTCCCGGGTTCCGAAACCTTTGTGTTAGTGGTGACCTTCCAGACCCTAATCCCATATCTTTTTAATTACAAATTTGTTGTGAATGTTCGTAATTTCAGCTGGTCTAGATTATCCGTCAATTGAACAGCCAATTGTAATGAAGAAAAAGAAGGCTAGAACAACATTCAGCGGCAAACAAATATTCGAATTAGAAAAACGGTTAGTAATATAGCAGAAATTATAACAGTTTTGTGTTTGCGCGAGGTTATAATATTTTTATAATACCTTTTTTATTGATTTTACAAATTTCTAAACTTTTTTTTTCGGACAGGCGATGTTCGATCAAAATGAATTTGAAAAAATAAAAAAACTTTTGAGTTCTAAAGGTAATACGGAACTAACTTAAGCTCCTAATCCATTCTTTTTTATAACACCGCTATTTCTTGGATTAATGCGCTGGAAACCTAGTCTTGTTCCTAACGGTATTATAGAACTACCATTGATTACAATAGCGTCTCTAATATCACTAAACGTATAGCCAGATTCAAAAGTAATGAGGCCGTGTATGATGCGTATTTCGTTATTTTTAACACTGTGCCTGCTGGCATTCTACGCGCGCGGTATCAGCAGATTGCAAACTTGCTTTCGCTCTGCCTTACTCAGACAAAATATTGCTACACTGCTGCTTATTAACACGGCCTTATTACTTTTGAATCCGACTATATGTTGATTGCCTTTTTCTCAAAAGTACTTTCATTTTTATCTAACATTTTCTCTATCCAGGATACTACAAGAAACTTTACTCTTGATAAATACTATAAACACTATTTACAAACCTTATTTTCCCATCTTTCGCTGTTTTCATTCTTAATATTCTTACATGTAAACTGATATCCTTCTACTTCGCTTATTATTTCATTAATATTTTCATTTTCTTCAAAAGTTATCTGTCCGTCTTTACTTCTACAGGCAACTATGGTAGAATATTTAAACACAGTGCCAAAGTCTAAAAATAATTTATTTGTTAGATGATACTTTTGTATTAATTTATATTACTGCACCTTAGGAGTTTGATGCTTTGAAGCAGGGCCGAAAATTTAAGAAACGGACCGGGCCGGCCGACCTTTTACAAGCCCTGGTTTGAATAGCATTGGTTGTATCTGAGCGGAGTTATAGTCTACTATCGGGAAGAGTAAGTGTAATTCCTAACTGTAATTTTAAATACAAATAATATAAACTTACTATTTATAACTTTACAATCTCTTACAAAACCATCTAATTCTTCATAGACAAATCTTTTACCGTTCATACAAGTACTATCATTTGCAATGCGATAGGTAGCCTGTCCACTAACAAAAGGAAACAGAAAAAGTAACATAAATAGATGGAACATTCTGAATTTATATGGTACTAAAGCTTTATATATATATGAAGTAACTGAAAGAAACAAAGAAACGAAAATCATGAAGTTTAATGGGAAAAAAAAACATCGAATATTGATATATGTTAAACACTAATGAACTTATTGCAAAGTAATGATTGAACATCATTAACAGAAACATCACAAATTGATTCGACGTTGACAGGTTTTTGTATGGTTTCAGAATTCTCCATAAAATCGGTTACAGTATGCATCAAAAGCGCAGTATTTTCAGCGCAGAGTGGATATACTTTTAAAGAAAAGGCACCTAATCCACCTATTTTCATTTTAATCTACATTGTTTCTCTATAAGATACGCCGCTGCTAACAAAACCTATGATACAGAATCTAGAGCATAGCGTGTGTGCTCAAATCACATAATTGAAAATCATTTTACGTTTTATAAAAACAATAAAAACGGAAATTCGATATGAATTTTATTACAAATCAATGTTATATATCACAAAATCTGAGAAACACGCGGATAAAAAGAATAAAACCGTATTGAGATCATGTTAAAGAGGTTTAGTATAACATTAATTAAATAGTTTCTTCTTGACTATAATATATCCTACTGGGTCGGTCCTTTCCACAGTTTTCTATTCTTCTTGTATTCTTAAGTAATTGAAGGTCTAAATTATCATAAGAAGGAGGCGGAGAACGGAAGGAAGGCGGCATGGCTGAAATTAAAGATTACTGTATAGATATTGAAAGAGTGTTGAGACCAACGACCGGAATTTGGGGAAAAACGGGGTGAACTAGACGATGTAGCAGTTGTTGACTAATGGACCGGGCCTAATTCTCGTTGAGATTCTTGCAATTGTCAATATCATATACAAATATGGAAGTTCTTTAATAACAGCTATATTAAAAGGTGTACACGGAGGTTTTGTTCTCAAAAATTACTTTAGCCTGATTTATGCTTACATAGTCGACGGATGAATCGTTTGCAGGGGTGTACGGTAACAATCAGAAGGAGCGCGGAAATCAAAAGGAAATATACAATTAACCGATATAATTGTGCGCTCGCATTATAATAATAGACCTGTAGCTGCAAGCGATTCGTCCACTGACTATAGCTTTGTTGGAACTTTATTGATTTTCCGAAGTCCCCTGTTTATTTGTTTATACTTAAACCTCAATGTTAAACCCTACTACTTACATGTAATCTCTTTACTATTTTGTCTTTTCTTGGATTCTACAGCAACAAATTCACAGATTTCATCAGATTGACTGTCATTCTTCTAAAAATAAATAAAATAACTACAAAAATATTAAATAAACTTACATTTTTGATACAAATAATGCAGTTTATTGTTATTTTCTTACAACAATTTCCACAAGAATAAGTAAGTAGAAACGTAGAAAAAGTAAAAAACAAAAGGAATACCGGGATTAGCAGAGGAGAAGTTAACCAGTCTAAAAATAAATTAGAGTATAATATGATTCGAGGGTAATAATATAGTGTCACTTGCGTATTTGTATGATTTTTAACACCGCACCTGCAAGCAAATTGCACGCGCGTACTAACTAGGGAAAATTTGCACTGTGACAAGGTGCCAAAAGCGGGCGGCTTGCTCGTAAAAAGAGCGC
>JAQGAV010003163.1:0-13145 GCA_034691345.1 Phasmarhabditis papillosa | reverse complement strand
TATATATATATGTATATATATAAACTTTTGTTAAGTATATAACTAAATCAAGTGAAGTCTATAAGAAACCCCGACAAGAAGCTTTATATTTATATATGCTGCAGTATTTACTTCTTGTTCACTCTTAGGCGGTGAGAATCCGTCAATCGGTGAAGCTGCGGATGCATGTCCGGAGTCGCTCGATTCATCCATATCCGGGGTTGTACAATTCTTCTCATGAGCCTAAAATATCGTTTTCGATGATTCTATTTTAATGTATATATTTTAATGTATACAAATATGTCTACCAATCTTTCGAGCACTCTCTTATTTATTTTTAAATTTATTAGTATTCCTACCAACGCTACTTAATACACACGGAGCCGTAAAATGGAGACTTTATCCACGTTCCAAGTTTCTCATTTAATTTTTACTTAACAGTATCACTTACCTTAATGTTATTTACTGAATATGCATTTAAACTTTTTGCACAGGGCGCCAATTTTCAAAATATTCTACAGTAACCCAATCAAACAGGGTGGGCGCACATCACCATAAATCTCGATTTTAAATGTGACAATTCGATTGAATTAGACCCCAAAGACGTAAAAGGCGCGCGCCGCTTAGCCTCATTTTTTAGCAGCGCGGAATTGGTTTTTCTTATTTCCACTGATTTTTTCTCACGCCATCGACGGCACAACTACCTCCCTGCTAGTTTTTTTCCAAATTTGCAAAGGAGCGCATAACTTTGCGGTTTCTGTTGGAAACAGCGCCCCGTTGCGAAAAGATAAAATAAGAACCGGTTTAACTGTCACAAAATAAGAAGAAAAGCTAAACCAATAAAGTCGCTTTTAAAAGAAGGATGTGACGGTTGTGGACATATGGGTTACTGTAGAATTAAGAGAAATAGTATGTTTTAGATCGGTCGCACACTATGAAAGTAGTCATGATGTTTTGAAATATTAACGGCAAGTTTATATAAAACGACTATAATTGTCATAAGTATTACAGTAACCCTGCAATATAAATAAGCCTACCTTAAGATGTTTACGGAGTGAACTGGGATGCGTGTAGGTCTTGCCGCAGTTGCTTATCTAAAATAAAACAATTAATAAATTCTATGACTGTCTTCATAAAACAGAGCTCAACTTGTTTAAATGTTTTTAGAACAACTTCTTTCTCCATGCAAACTATTTATTCTAATATATATCTTTCAATTAACTAAATTTCTTACCTTGCAAACATAAGGTTTGTTGTTGTTATGTACATGCATATGCTTCTTGCGATCTGATGAATTTGCAAAGTGTTTTTCGCACTTTGTGCATTTGAACGGCTTTTCTCCTGAAATTTAACCGTTTAACGAAAGCTGAGCAGTTTTCACAGCCCACCAGTAAGGAAATCTAGATGGCGCCACCCGTCTAGATTTTCAAAGGGACATTTTATTTATTGGAATTCAGCAAACTTTAAAACTACGATATAAGGAAGGTTGTAGCAAAAGTTCTTCTTTAATAATTAATTAATCTATCAATTAAATATAAATTCAACACATTGTAATCTCCCTTTTGACACATTGTTATAGTTTATTCTTCCTTTGTTGTCTCACGGGTGTGATTTGCCTAAGGCAACATCACTCTACAATTTCTAAGAGTTCTTACATGTGCTTATATAAACAAAATTGGTCCTAACGGGAAAGGGTTACTGTATCTCAAACAGAAGCGAAAGCCAGTAGCAAACTGCTACTTCAAGTATCCTTAGTGGTAGATTCTAAGTATGGTTTGCTTTTGTATCCGGCTATACTTTTGAAATATTCCAAAATCTTTAAGATTTTGAAGATCATTAAAATGTGATATATTCATGATGAGATGAAATCCAGATGGTCATATTTCAACGCAACACCGGGCCGGCATCGTTGTAAAAGAGCAAAGCCGTGGGGCTATTTATCATATGCTAGAGGGTTTATTTCCTCATTAGATATAGTATATTACAAGAGCTACGTTTCTGTATTGGAATAATGAGGGGTGACGGTGTTTTATAAAAATGATTTAAGAATCTTTCGGCATGAAACCTTTTCTTCAAATTAAATCATTGTTTTAGAAAAACTATAGTTCTATTCGAGAGTAATAATGGAGTGTTAAAAAAAGAATCTCATTGAAATTGGCTCTGAAAGTATTCGTAAACCCAAAATATACGCAAAATTTCTCTAAAATACGCAAGTAACACTCCATTCATCTTGAATCACACAATACATAGTTTGTTTAAAACCAGCGAACATTCAATTTCTTATAACAACTCAAAAACTATAGATGATTTTCTCAAATGTTTCTATAAAACCCACTAAACAATTTGTCTTTAGCAAAATTGTCAAATTGACCTGAGACAATCAATTGTTTCACTAATTATAATCTGCAACAAAATACAATTATTGAACAGGTGGGTAAATCCGTAGTAGAGAGACCGGAAACCGGTCATTAGCTAACTAGAAACAGCTTATATTCAACACAACAATTAGTTTTACTAAAATAAACAAAAGTCTACAAATTCTGAATACAATATCTGTGTCGGTTACGGGGATATAGAATCCACATACCGTGCTTTCAGTCTAAATTTCGGACATATCAAATGGTAAAGTATCTACTTTCTAAATATTAATTAATCATAATTTCTAGAATAAACTTACTGTTTCTTCTGTATAATACAAGTTTTTCACACTAATAATTTTGTTTATCACTTAGTCGAATAACCCATTTTTCAGTTAGATAATTGCATATTCAATAGGAATTGCTCAACAATTGAAATTGGAGTCTCCCGTAGGAGTTTTTGCTGCCTAATTGGGGATTTGCACCGTTACGCAACCCTTCGCTTAACAGTTGCCCCAAATTCACAGTTCGTAATTAGAGCAAGGTGTAGGTGAAAATTACTGTAGGCTGCTGCCATTCAAAACAAGTTGAGCGCGATTAGATAGGGTCAGATTTAGTAAATAGAGCGCGATTATTGCGTGGAAATTCGCCAGAATATATTTTTCTATAACCAGAATATAAAAATATAGCTGTGAATATTTGATATAATGAGAGAATCTATTGTTGATCACTCCAAAATGGAAGCTCGCTATTCAATTAGCAGAAATGTCTAAACGTCTGTGAAATTATTCCATAATTTTGGAACCTCAATTGTTGGCTTCTGGAATAAAATATTACTAACAAATAGACGCATTCTAACTTGCTTAATCCACTGCTTTAATAAGCATATTGCACAACTTTTACACAATACAATGCATATATAAGTGCCTTTGTTTCCGAATATTCGGTATCTTAAGGTAGCGGTGTTGATAAAACGAGCCGCCGCATGTAATACGCAGGCAAAACAAAATACGCAATCTCGTATTAAGTAAGGATAATTAGTGAGAAATTAGGGTAAACAAAGGACCGCTGAGGTAAGCAAATACGGCATGTAGCTGAGAAAATCATAGTTTTTTTTTTTCAAAATCAAGACTTTGGTCTAGCTGAGATTCCTTTTGTACGAACCGTTTTGACCATCAAATATTCAATTTTGTTTGTTTTACAAAAAACGGATCATACGATACGTCACTTTTATTTTTGAAACGAATACCACTAAGTACATAGGTTTATTTATTATATATTCCTTTACTTCATCTTTTGAAATCCCAAAGTTGTCTTTGGGAGTGAATGAACTCGTAAATCAGTGTGAGACTAGTTAAATGCGCAGGTTAATCCGTGCGGGACCCGTTCTACTCTTAATTTATTCTATTGAATACTGTATACATTTATTTATAAAGAGAGAATTTACGACACTTCACTGATTTGAATAGTCAAACGACAGTCATAAAAGTTACAAAAGGATTACGGTCAATAAAAGAAATATTTAGGTCTTGAGAAGATGAGCAGGTTACTGTAGCTTTTATGCAGTTCATGAACTCTTAGCTAGTACCAGCTGAGTAACAAAAAACGCTATATCTAATATGGTTTTGAAAGATTCTTCATAGCTTTTTTTCAAGTTATCTGTACTGGTCTCCATTTTCAGGCTTTGTTTACTTTCTTGAAGTTCTCTTGCGAGTCAGTTTTACTTCAAAAATCACGCTGACCATATTTCGAAAAGACTATTGTAAACTATTACTCAACAAGGTACCCATCCCCCCCCCCCTTCCGGTGAATGTGAGGTTTCATAGCTACTTAAGCTCTTTTTTGGTACTTATCTAGGTGATGAGATCTGCTATAAGATCACTTAAGACATTGACTAAATGACAATTCAATAGAACACTCAAAACTCAACACATGCCCTTCATGGATTAGTTAGAAGGGTTATACACAGACATTTTAGGATTAGATATTACCGTATTATATACTACGGTATTCTAAAGAGACGCAGGCCTTTAATACGTAGATATGCCTGTTATTAAGAGGGTCCTAGAGAGATTGAAGGTGCTAATATAGCACCTTATAGTACTGTAATCAGTAGGTGCTACAATAACAATTTGTTTTAATTAATATTTTGAACAGATTCTGTTTGATAAATACACAATAATATACAATATATAGCACAAAAATAGTAGGTAAACTATTTGGAGTACTCAAATATCCTGTTTTGTAAATTGTATTTAAGAACAAAAATTGGTTAAGTTAATCGGTATATTAAGTTCAAACTTTGAAACCGTCTTGATAATTGTTGTAAAGTAATTAAAAGATAATGAAAGGTTGGATTACTAGCCTTCTAGTATAGACTGTTTATAAATGTGATTTAAACTAGATAAAGGAATATGTTCTTCAAAATCATAAAATAACACAGCTACTACTATATTAGTTAATTTTTAGTCAATCAACTAGACAGAATAGCTGATCCAGCTACTTGATATACTTAATCCAAATGCGTGAATTGTGCGGATTAAGATATAATCGACGCGTGCGGTCTAGAATAATTGTACTGTCAGAATAAATATAAGATGCGCGATATATAGGAGTGACACTAACAATAATATCAACATTCTTTTCTTAAACTTATATGAATGTTAGAAGCAAAAGTGTAAAACTAGTTCAATATAAGAAGAAACACGAAGTTGGCAACAGGTTAAAAATGGTGTAAGGAACATTTGAAGAATGAATTGAAAAGATGAACTCAGTTCCACATTTCTTGATTAAAAAACACAATCTTTTAACGTATAAGTGATTTTATAGGTATATTGCAGAGGTTCGAATATATTGCTTTTGTATTTTAAAAGACTATATTCTGTTTTACTCACCGGTATGTGTTCTCATATGTATCTTCATATTCTCACTTCTAGCAAAGACTTTATGGCATTCGGGACATTCAAAGGGCTTCTCTCCGGTATGCACACGCACGTGGTTTACAAGCTTGTATTTAGCCTAAAACTATTACTTTAAACCATTTCCTTCTAAGAAAAATTCTAACTAAAGCATAGGTTTAGAAAATATCTTTACTGTATTCATATGAATCAAATAGATTCTATCAAAAATTGTATTTTTACTATTTTGGGTTACGGTAACATTTCATTTGACCCGGCCAAGATAGCTAAACAAAGACATTTCAGTCAATGCCAACCTGACGGATGCGCAGGTTTTCGCAGAAAAGTTGCGAATTTCAAATTTATCATTCAGTTTTCAGAAATATAAAATCGCTGATCAAAGTTGATCGCAATTTCGAAACAGATGAAAATTCCTTGAATAAATGCCAGGTAGCCTCAACAGAAAAAAACGAAGGAAATTATTCTCGCAATGCATGAGAGAGCAAGTTTTGAACAGACCGTTTTTTCCCGGTGGTCCGAATGCAAAACTACCGTAATCACCTTAAAAGCTGCTCCATTTCGACAACAGTCCTTCCAATGACAAATGTGATCCTGGGAATCCATAAAGGCTATATGGTGGTTTGCCAGATGATAAGATAGCTCTTTGTGTGAGAAAAACATTAGACCGCACATTTTACCGTCCTGAAATGAACATTTAAGAATTACTAAACGGAATATGAATTCGAACTGCGCAGTTTATTCCAAGTGGTTAAATAGCACAATGTTATATCTGATACAACGCTAACTTTTCTTTACTTCAGAAGAGTAATTGTTAAACGGAACTAGTTAAAACAGACAGTACAAACCTCTCTAATCCACTGGCAACATGTCTGTTGTTTACCTTCATTTTTATCCGCATATGGAGAACTTGTGGGGATTGGGAAAGAAACTACGGGCCTGTAAAATATTAAACAATTTTCAAAAATAATTTTTATTAAATTGCTCTTTTCTAAACCTAAGCGAGCATTGCGATATCTGAGGTAAACATTTTTTATAAAACTATTAAGAAAATCAATCCTTCTTTTACAAATAGAGTTAGATACTTTTCAAGATATGAATATTGTTTACCTTGCATAAGAGGAGAAGTAGTCTGGATGTGGGGGTTGCTGGAAGAATCTATGATGAAAGGATGGATCCAGATAGAGATCACTTGGTACAGCGGGCATTGACATTCCTGGAGCATAGCCTTGCATCGGATCTAAGCAAATAGTTAAATAAACTATATACTAACTAGCAATAGAGTAATACAACTATCTTTATATCTTTTCTACCCTTTTGAAATTACAAAAAAGAATTAGCAAGATCAAAACGTGCAGATAAATTTATACCAGAATGGTTGTCCTTTCAGCGACACTGAGTTTTATATTATAAAAAGCTAGCAATCTAGATTTTAATCGGTCTAAGATACTTTAAGCTTACCTCTGAATAGCATTGCCTGCGGCTGGTAGCAGTCTGGTACAGCTGCCTCTCTGGGTCCGCCACTGCCCGGCACTACGGTCTGGCCCGGTAGCATCGGAGCTGCCGGATGATGGTATCTCATTGAGGATGGAGCAGTGGAGCAGTAATTGCTGAACATATTTTTGAAGGTACCGTAATTTCAGGCAAGACTACGGTAACTCTGATCGATTTTCTCGTTTTCAGGTTGAAATTGAGGTGCAGGTCGGCTTAAAGACGTCCCGTTGTGGCTACGGGTATTATGTCTCTGTGGGCAACTCAGCTTGGGCCAATCCTTAACTCCGCCCACTTTCCCTTTTGTGGCCTGAGAATGTGGGCGGAGTGTTTGCAGAGGGGTGCGCTGATTGGTTGCCATTGGCAGACTGGTCTGGGACCCCTGAGGGGAACACCGCCGAGTTTCTAGGTGGGGGGTCGAGAATTACCAGCCAGGTGGCAGAAACTGAATTCAGTGTTCACTTACTCGACTCAGCACACCGGCAATAGGATTCTTCTCAGTTGTTGATGATTTTTGTTACTGGATTTATAGTGAGATTTGACTATTTTATACTATAAATTGTATTAAGAGCTAGATTTCCAGCGAAGTAACATAGGAAGCAGAAGTGAAGGTTGTCTACTTATAGTAGACTTCTTTTCTTTAAAATAATGTTCCTTTTCATCATCGTGGCCACTCATGAAAGCCCGTTGGCAATCTATCTCTTTATACGAACTGGTTGTATTCTACGCAGCTCCATAGGGGCAAACATATTATTTTAAAATGTTTTCGTCAACGTCTTGCTATTCTTTCTTTTATTCACTGTAGGCAGAAGGCTAACCACTGGACTAAAAACATTTCGCCCCTAAATACTTTTTTCGTCCCAGCAATGCGCGAGATACCCAAAATGTGAACTATAGATGTAGTTAGAAACTTAATAACTCGGACACCGCAGGTCTTTTTCAGAAATTAAAAGCGGGAGTAGATCTATTTTATCCATCTACCAAGCTACGTCAATCGTTTTTTGATTGGTGGCCTTCTTTTGAAATTAAAGCAGTAGGTATTAGGGCTACTAGACTGAGGACAACGGCGTTACCTATCTAAGTTTTAAAACTGTTATTGTCATTGTTTCTATCTAATCAATTGTTTTTAGAAAAACAAGTTTCCTTGCATTCGAGATTACTGTAGCCCTTAACTTACTTCCAAATGAGACCAACAACATGTGGAAATGAATAATAGCAGTTCATAGGAATAACAAGATGAGGCTTGTTTTTGACTTTAACAAAATCTGCAATTAGAACGCGAATGTAAAAAAAAAGTATAGTGATATTCTGTAATGTTTTACGAACTGTTCAAATGTGGCGAGCAACAATTCTATACAGTGGTCATATAAGACTGACTGTTCGCAAACCTTTTTAAAAACAATGCACTATTTTCTACCTATATACTTTATAATATTCCATTCTTATAATTAGAAATATACTAACAATAAGCTACCCATCGAGAATCAGAACAAGGAGGAGACTCGAAAACGGTTCGATACCAAAAGACTAACAAGAAATGTTAACTGTTAGTGAAAGTGTGTTTTAATTGAAATTAAAATAATATATATTATTAGTACCGTAACATAGGTAGGACTCATAGTTAGCGCAAAATGTGTCTATTTCTCGAAAATCATTCAAAACGTAATGGCGATGTAGGTTTTGTAATGTAATATATATAATAAAATGATGAAAACGATTATTTAATAGATTTCCATATAAATTAGTATTAAATAAGATTCTATATCTGGGAGAATATGATATGTTAGTGTTAGGATAATGAAGTGATATAGATGGCACGCGACACCGGCCAGGTCCAATATCAAGATCTATCAATCATAATAGAAGAAAGTGAAGAATAATGATAAACAGAGATTATAACACCTTATTATTTAATCATTTCATTATTATACAAGGAAAACTATAGTCACAAAGGGAGATTAGCTTACTTATTTTGTAAAAATACTTATTTATTAAATTTGCCTTTTTCGTTCAACATTTTTCTGTTTGTACTGAAGGCAACGGGACCATATAAAGCATACTTTGTTATTTATTAGCCTTTTCTATTATACTTAAACCCTAACGAACGGCCTAGTCCCATTTCAAAATTTTTTGGGAAGGGTTGAAAAAATGATCAAAAGCATATTGTAGCAAAAATTTTTTGGCGAGCCAAATTTACTCCGAT
Organism: Phasmarhabditis papillosa; assembly: GCA_034691345.1. Lineage (NCBI taxonomy): Eukaryota > Metazoa > Nematoda > Chromadorea > Rhabditida > Rhabditidae > Pellioditis > Pellioditis papillosa. The sequence goes on along the minus strand of JAQGAV010003163.1, from coordinate 4,200 downwards.
TTGGTAACGAACCTAAACTTCCCTACGTGATTTTCGAGCCGAAGCACGGTGTTCAGAAGTCATTTTGTAAACTCGCTTTAATACAACCTTATTTTGAAGATCATACTTAAAGATTCTAAACCCTTTCTATATTTTCATATTGTGGCTACATGTTAAGTTCGCAATATGCTTGTAATACGTTATTAATCCGTTATTAAACTTTTCTCAACCTGTTCTAATCTATTAATATTTACTCTAATAACATTGTGTTACATTTCTACTTCCTTAGGTTATCTTTACTCTTTTTATAGATTTGCCGCCTTGTTGCCAATCCCAATTATCTCACTGTTTTGACCGTAGACAGCCGCGGACATGACACCGCGCTTCTTAAAAAGCAAAATTAGGTGTTAAATGTTTCCTAAAAGAATAATTTGTGAGCTATATTAACAATCACAGATATGTTAATTGTTTTCAAAAGATCAACTGAAAACCTAAGAAAGTAGTAACCCTCGGTATTATCATTTTCTTATGAGCACTTTGATTATTGTCCTTCACCATTATATTACGCATTTATTCTTAGTAGATCATTCAACTAAACTAATTCATCTTTATTCCCGTTAGCATTAACATAGTATTATAATAATACAGTATTTGTATAATATTATTAATCCAACAATACTCATTGTTTTATTCATTATACCCTAAGTGACAAACTCATTCTATTGATTGACTCCAGTTGCCTCAGGCAGGGCAGTCTAAGTTTGACAAACAAGAAATCAATCACTCCTAAAATAATATATTATATATTATATCTAGAAAACTAGTGCTGTGAAGTTATTATAAATATATTCCTTCAACTGCATAAATACATAAATATACGTTTAAGATGGTTTACAAATATACGGTGAGCCAAATTATTCCCTGGTTTAATACATTTCCTTCGGATTTTGGGTTATTATAACAATTTCTAGATTCTAATTATACATTGCCAATACTCTTACAATAATCGACTCCCAAAAGAGTTAACAGAGTTTTGTTAAATACCTGCCGACCTGTGAGCAATTATTGTCACCGTTTAGGAATAAAAGTAGCAGCGCGGACATAACACTTCGGCTTTTATCTGACATAACAAGGTGTTAAACATTTCTCTGTAATTAACAACTGTAGAACATATGTTACTGAGAATTACAACTTTACAGTTTGTTTGTAACTATATAAAGATAGCGTATTCATCTCTAGTATGAGCTTTAGTGAAAATTTATCTGGGATAGTGCTCTCTTATTACATTTAATATTTTTAAACTTATATTAGAGTCTAGTATAGGCGTACAGATATTCTATATATGTGTTATCCCACACAATATTAAGGGAAAAGGTTCAAAAGGCATGCAATTGCAAATAATTGGCATGTGGCCTAATTTTGCGAATTAGTGGAAGTCGTGTTGGAATCGGAGCTAGCTGAAGCACGATAATTGTAACGTACGTTCATGAACAATATTTCTCAGTGATGTTAAAGTACTTTTTAGATATTTTCGAACTTTGCTCTAATGTATATTCCTTATCTTATTTGCAAATTATTGCCGGCTTATTACCATTTCTAATTATCTTTTTTACAGAAAGCTCAACCACTGCACAAAGGTCCATGAACTGTCAAATATTTGCATATCTAATAACTGTTGTCTAACTGTAGTTTGTATTTAGATTCGCAGGTTCTTTCTGTTGTCTTACTGTAGCTGCTTTTGTTACGTAATAAATGACTCAATTCAAAGGAAAACATGACCGACAAACCATTAAAAAATACTTGAAAAGTTATCTCGAGTGGGGCTTCTGTGTAAACACAAGCACTGGGACTTGTTCTATTCCATAACATGTAACTGTTTCATAACTACATACATACCGAGCAACGTTCGGGGTTTCCTGGGGTTCCACTAAATCCTAATTCGAATTTACTTTTCACTTCACTGGGGTTTTTTAAAATTCTACTTTCTTCCTGTGAGTAAATACAAAAGTTAATTATATATAATTTGAGAAAATTCTATGAGTGTTTGCTTTACAATTACTCAGATACTGTAGAGCAAGGAAATATAGCAGAGAGTATTCGAATAATTATTATAACGTGTCTTTATAGATGCGCATCTTTTATTAAAAATCCAGTTACTATTAAAGCATGCTAAACATCTAGATGGCAAGAAAACGAATTATTCAACTTAAGGCTCTATCAGATACTTATGTATAGTTGGTCACATGAGAAATGTTTCTAGCGCTATACGAATGTACGCGGCCTCTGCTGATATTCTGTTCAAGAGCTTTCTCTTAGATATATGAAAGTAACTGAATCCCGCATACAATTGCTTACCGGTCGTCCTTCATTTATATAGTGTCGCGTGCGGTTGTCTTTTAAGTTTCGCCGATGTATTGAAATCTCATCCGCAGGAGTGATAAATGATTCCTAATTTACCACACGTCCACTCTCATAAAGAGAATGAAACATTCATTTTTCAGTGAACCAAAAATGATAAATATGAGAAGGAAACTTAGTTACTTTTGCATTGAAAAGACCCGTTAATGGTGGGAACAGTTAGTATCTAGTTAATAAAACGGGCTCGTTAGGGAACCAGCCCTTATTGTTAGTTTGCGCATATGAGGAAGCAGGTTTCTTCGATTTGAGTCTCCGCAATCCAGGCACTGTTTTCATTTTTTCAGGTTTGGATCGATTCGATTTCAAATGAAAGAAAGTTTGCTAAATTAAACTCTGTTCGATCCTTCTTTTGGCAGAATGGGAGTGTTTATCTTTATTGTAGGCTATGTGCAGAAAAACAGATTAAATGGCTAAATTTTCTGCATCATCTAACTATGTTCCCCCGAATCTTAGTCCAGCAAAATTATTGTTGATGAAGCTAGAAAGAATTGCATCCTCCAATGGGGCATCTTGTTTATTCTACGTTTATCTTTAATCAGGAATAAAAATGAGAGTGTAGAATTAGACTAAGTAACTACGGTATTTTACAAAGGGTAGTACTCAAATTTCACATTATTCGCTCTACAGTGCGCGCCTACTGATTTTTGGGATTACAGCTAATGCACTGCGTTTAGGACATTAATTACAGTAAGACCTCCCTGATATTATTTAAACCTTATAGTTAGCTTTATGGAATGGGAGAAATAAATAGTAAATAGTGAAGTGGTTGCTTGTTTTGAGTAAGTTTCTTCACAAAGAGAATGTTTATATTTCTAGTGGAGTTCAAAAAAGCGCCCATCCATCCAACAGTTGCGTCTTCTTATCTTTAAATGCACGGTCTACCAAACATTTACACAAGTTCAACCTTTTATTCGATAGAGTTAGTCGAACTGAATTGAAATAGGAAAATCGAATTTCAATACATCAATTTTGAACAAAGTTATAAGCATTACAAAAAGCTAAAGGTGGAGCAACAACCCTGCGTTGCAAAAATTGAAAACTACAAGCAAATTTGAAAAACTAAAAACGTTTCTACCATTTTCCTCACCGAAATACGCCATTATCACGTGGAAAATATTCATTTCTGTATATAAACATGATTTTCAGCAGTTATTGCGTAAGTAAGCTACAGTAACCCGTCACAAGATCCAAATTTTTAAAAGGACGTAAAATCGTTCATTTTCATTCATTTTTTTTTGTTATTTCAATATTTGTGCAACTTTCCAAATTGCATAGCATAGAAAAAAAAAATTACTACAAATTTTTGAGTATACCGTGCCTTTAAACTGTGAAAAATGGATCGTTTTTAACTGATACGTGCTAGGAGTAATTGATAATCTACCCTCAATTATAAGTCTTTCGATAACGCCTTCGAGACTGATCTAAACCAAAACTGGTAAAACAAACATTTTTGCTCTGTTCTTCCAAAAAACGTTTGTTTTCACAGTTCTTATTAGGGACGTCGAATATATACCGTATAGTAGACGGCAGGCCTTCAGGTAGAGACCGGCAGCCACGCCTCCTTTCTCGGCGCCCACTGAAAGCTAATTTTGGCACGCAAAAATACAATAGCCGCCGAAAAGTGTTGCAATTGTAAAATGCTCGTAGCTCAGCAGCCGAGTAAAATTATTGCAATAACTATAATATATTTCGATAGCTAAAGATGCCAAGTTTCCTGCTATCTGCTTTAAAGGCACGGTCCACTCAAAATTTACATCTCAATTTTATTATTTTAATCGACAGAGCTACTGATTCTGAGTTGAG
>JAQGAV010003162.1:0-13146 GCA_034691345.1 Phasmarhabditis papillosa | reverse complement strand
GCGCGTTGTCAAAAATTTTTGGTGGTTTTAAGAATTTCAGAAATAGTTTAAGCTAATTTGCGTACACTCAACGCGATGTGATATTTTTTATGTCTGTAAACTTTGAACCCTTTCTGTGGCACTTAAGCTATACAGGGGTCTGGGGGCGAAGCCCCCAGCCAGCTGGAGGCGGCGCGAAGCGCCGCCGAAGAGCTGGTCTCTATATAACTCCAAAACATTTACTTTTCGCATTTCGCATTTAAGAGAAACCTGTGATCTACCGTTTGAACTTGTTGAGTGATTTGTACGTATTACGAACTAAAAAATTAACTCTTGTTTTGCTTACCAAATTGAAATCATAACAGCAAAGTTGACATCTATCTTCGCTAGCAAAGCCGGTATCTTGGTCAATCGACGGACAGTCACAAACCATCAGATGAGGGGCAAAACGGGCACACGGATTCTCACAAGTGTTGTCAACGCATAGCTTCTCCATTCTAAAATGAGTGAAACATTTGTAAACGCTGATTTAATTTTGAAATTTAACGATAAAGTGATAGTATGATTAGTTTAAGTCAGCTAATACATATAGTTGACCAGATGCGAACCCAGTGATAACGTTTGTAACGACTCTAGTATCCGGTGGTATCCGGTAATCCAAGTTGTAATCGCTCGCACCCAGTCGTAAATTGCTAGTATCGGGCGGTAATGCTCGTATCTGGTCAACCAGAGACCCAACTTGCCGAGAAACTTAGTAATCAATAGTGATTATGAGAATAATTGTCTTTTTTAAGGTATTTGAGAAGACAAACAAAGAGAAATGATTTCCTTTTCCTCAACATAATAAAAACAATAAACTTGAATAAGCTTAAATAGTACTGGTAACTTTTATAATTCTATTCAACTGGGAAAACAATCATTGTTCTTCATCACATTTAACTGATATATAAATCCGCGAAACATTTACTCCTATCCATCCACTACCGCGCACTCCTATTTGTTTTGATAATTCGCGCCACCTTAAGCTTCTGCCTAGTGCTTTAGTTTTGGTTGGTTTGCAGATGGATCTCTAGTATTCTCTGGGGGACAGCCCGGTCGAAGCAGCCTCTCGAGCCCCCGCCTAGGCCCTCTTTCCCATTCAGTTTAAGCAAAGAAAATTGCCATTTAAGATGACCAATTGAAAACACAACGCGCCAACATTCCAAAAACAAAACTAGATTTTATATCCCCTAAAAGAAGTGGTTATTCGGGATTTGGACGATTTAGGAGAATTGTTGTGACGGGGTTGATGAATTTTAAAAAAGAGTGGTTTTCCGATTTAGATTGATGAAAATTATTGGTAGATATCCACTTATTGCGGTAACCAAAAGTTGTTTCCTCTTGTAGTTTTATGAAACATTTACTTTGCTGCTATAGTCTATAACAAACAAAAGACCACAGAGCGCGCTGCTATATGTAGGTTTCCGTAATTGCGTATTTCTCTTTTTTGACATGATACAACATAAAACTAGTACAATATTATTTTTCTGACAACAAACAAAAAATTGCGCATCGAACCATATAATGGAAGTTTAATTTTGCCACATAGCGAGCCATTTTTGAAACTATAAACAACACCGCTCACTGCAGTCTTTTTTTGTTATGTACTATACAAATGGCAACTTTTCCTGATTTTTCTCTAACTATTCGGTTTTACTCCCTATAAAGCTACAACTAATTCAGCTAACTTTCTATTCATCTAGCTCCGGAAGTGACTGAGTATTTAACGGAATCCAAATGTTTTATAAATTGGGCAATTATGTCGTTTTTAAGCGTTTTTTCTTTCTTTTGGCACCTTTTAAGTCATAGCAATTATGTAGGCGGCACTTAGAAGAGGCTTTAGTAAACGGAAAGGACAAAATTCGTGAACTTTTGAGCTGCTGCGGAAATTTTAAATTGGGAAATTCTCAATTGAGCTGCTGGTTATAAGTGGAAAGAACTTATAGTACATTTCAAATTAGGAGTAGTATATCGTCGAAACTGAATGTTTCAACTAGTTATAAGTATAGTCATTAAACCATGAGGATAATGATTTACCATTTTGGTATCTTGCAAGCTCAAGAAAATTCAAAAATATATTCTCCATAAGTCCCTTTCCTCGATATTGGCGGAAGGTGCGCATGAGCCGTCAAGCATAAAATTGCTCAATAGTATTCGAAACGCTTTGCGCATAGTAGTAGTAGCAGTAAAATAATAACTATCAGATTGAATACTAACTAGACGTATAATATCAATATTGTAAACAGAATTTTCGATAATTTTAAGATCTTATTTTATTTTCATTCAGTTAATGAGAAACGATTACTGAAAACTATCAATGCTGCTGATTAATCGCAGCGTAACTTTTACTTTACCAAAAGCGATGATTAACTCTAGTCGACCGGATACCCGTAACGCTTGCCAGTATTTGCAGGTATCCATCCACTGGGAATCCGCAGGTATCTAGCGGATACTTGCAGTTACCAGCGATATCGGTAGGTATCCGCTAGATCCTTAATGATACCGGCAAAAGTTGATTGTGCGCCTACTTCATAAACCTGGTCCATTGTCCGATGTATTATGTTTATTTCATCTCAATACCGCCAACTTAAACTCACTTTCGATCACAAAAAGCTCCGGACTTCTTTGTGTGACAGACAGAATTCGAGCATCTTCCCGATATACAGAGTCTAGCGGCATCTGTATCATCACACGGCATGCCCTCTAGTTCGGCGCCGTTCATGCGACATCGAGAACATGCTTCGCGCTCCCATCGCTCGCCGTTAGGCCTGTAAGACTAAGGTTAGGACAAGATGAAGGTGTAACATTTGAAATCTGCAGGAAAACACAGGGATTCGGAAGCTAATCCGCAGATTCTGCCTAGCTAAATAACTTTTAGAAAAGGATTTAACGGTGACATATTCACTTTTATGATAAATAGTTCAAATCAAAAAGTTTCAAGGGAAATTATATGCGGCGGTTGTTTCGGAATTTAATATTGGATGCAACTTAGTTCTTCAAATACTAAAGATATTCCTTATAAACTTTTCAAAAGAAGGTTCATATCTAAATGTTTCAGGAGAATGTATTCATTGTCATGACTAAGGTAGGAGAAAACAGATTCTAATGTGCTCCATTAGAATCTGTTTTCTGCTATCTGAGTCAAATCCTAGTTACCTTTCGACTCTAGAATAAAAATATTAAAGATCTTTTTTTATGAGCTCTATTTCACATCATTCACATAACATCCTTTCATTATTCTTGGCTAACGCCATTTTCCCCCCAATCTGCACCACATTCGCTTGCTCTCGGTGTGATCTATTGCTAAGTGTTAGTCTATTTGATAAATGGAGGCCCAAATTGAACGCAAAGGCGGGCTGGTCCCTGGCGGAAAACACCAGATATACGCCAGCACTTTGACACAGATTAAGCGCGGGGAACATCAGACTATACCAAAATTAAATGAAAAGTAATCCAGTGAAAGGTCACTGACTGGGTACTAGAGAGGGGCATTTTGGGCTTGATCCAACCCAGCCCTATCATATACAAAGCTGAGCCCAGTATTGCCTAAACTCCTGTCTTTGACTGAACAACCCAGCCCAGCCCAGCTTAGCCGAACGAACGGAGCGCTCACTTTACCAAGCCCAGCTACCCATCTCTACTGGGTACTTTACTTTTATAACGGGAAGTTCGTTTCCCCAACGAGAAAAATGGTATAGTCCATAAAAAGAAAAGACTGCAGTGAGCGGTGTTATTTGAGATTTCAAAAATCGCTCGTTCTATGGCAAAATTAAACTTCCATAATATGGTTGAAAGCGCAATTTTTGTTTGTTGTCAGAACAATATTATTGTACTAGTTTTATTTTTATCATTTCCAGAAAAAGACAAATACGCAATTGCGGAAGCATATGTATACCACCGCGCTCTCAGGTCTTTTGTTTGTTACAGACTATATTCATGCACTATGGTATAGCGAACTCAAAAGTTTTAACATCCTCAATTTTAATACATATTTCCTATTTACTCGGTGGTGACTTTTTGTTTGTTTCTCAGCTGTGCGAATGAGTCTCGAGAAATTTGATATTTTTAGGGAAACGGAAAGTTTTAGAATAAATAATAAGCAAAAATGTATATATGAGTAGGAAATGGATACGAATTGTGGAAAATTAGTTAATACTGGGATAGTTTATCCCAACTTGGACTAAGTATTGCACGTATTGTACGCCTAAACAGATTCTAGAAACATTTACTCTGCCGCCTTAGAAAACAATTGGAAAAATATGTATTTTTTAAACCATGAACAATTTGCATTAAAACAAGGTATTATAGTAAAATTGAAGACTAATAATGTAGTAAAAAGTATATTATTCAAAATGGATTTGTAAATATTCGAAGTTTTGGGGCCGGCCCGCAATTTTCAAAGAAATGCTCATAACTTTATTAGAAATTGATTTTTGGATCAAGTTTAAAAAGATGTTGTAGGCCGCCCGGGCCGGCCCGTTGATCTATGGGCGTACTATTTTTGGTTCCCACCATTGGCATACAAAAAAACATCAGATTTTTAAATTCTAAAAAAACCAAGTGCCGAGGGAACCTTGCTATAAGGGGGTGTTAACGGACCCATCCAGGTCTATCCTAAGCTGGTAATCACCAAATCTCCACCCTGCTTACTACCACTTATCGATGGCATGAATATTGCGCGCAGAATATTTGATATTTATTGTTTTTAGCGCCGGGCGCGCAAAGTTCGCATCGCCCACTTACTTACCGTAATATGTTATGTTGATGTGCCGGCAAACATTGATGGTTCGAATTTCCACAACATAAATAGCAGTAATTGTCCTCCTCGAAGTCACATTGGCACTCTTTCATTCCACGCATTGAGCAGGCCGAAACACAACTGAAACATTTGAATTCGGTAAACTTTTAGAAAAAAAGCACATATTTTGTTAGTTCAGCAGCTATTTGTGGAATTCTATTCGAAATACTATTATTGATGCTAAATATGGTCAGTTTCAAAACTAATACCGCCATGTATGCTGCGTATTTCGTCATTGCGCCTGCTTGAATTCTACGCACGCGGTATCAGAATATTGCAAACTTACTTTCACTCTGCCTTACTCAGATAAAATACTGCAACACTACGGCAATACCCCAATGTTATTAAGACGGCCTTATTACTTTTGAATCCGACTATATATTTTGAACTAGTTTCCCGCATTAGTTTTCGTATTTATGTATGCAACAAGTATTGGTTTCCTTTGGAAACATTTCACATGGGCAAGAAGGGTTCAAAAGGGATTTAGGAGGCAGAGAGTATGTGGAGTGAGAAGACATTTAGAGACACGCGACCGACCACCAACCGAAAGACAACAAATTAAAACATTACAAATATGGAAACGATTTTTTAGGTTTGGTCAGAAAGTAATTGTTTCAAAAAGGTTTTTAATGATAGAAATTTGTGTTAACCAATTAGTTCACCGTATAATGTTCAAGCAAGTATATATTAATATCAAAACTAGATTTCCCACGTGTAAATTTTGGGAAACTTTGCCTGAAACTGCAGTTTTCGCAATTTGGTAATTGTTTCAACGCTAGTTTTGAATAACTTCATTGTTAGCACTCCACTGATATTGTCCATCTCAAGACCTAGGTTTCCAGCGCGGTATGACGAGCACAGTGTTATATAAAATGAATGTACTTTTGGAGAAAACGGGCCACGTCGACCGATATTACATTATTTTTTATAACACTGCGCCCCGCTAGTGATACCGCGCTGGAAACCTAGGTTACGAGATAGACTTTACTATTGACTCTCGTAATGGTAACATATGCTTTACAAGTTTACAAAACGTTCCATTGATGGAAATTTCAATCTGCTAGAAATAATCTTTCGAAATGTTTCTCTACCTTTATAACTAATTAATCCCCATATCTATCACTCTGAAGTTATTCTAAACGGCTTTTACATCTTCTTTCTATCGCTATATTACTGCTGCACCTGATTAATTATTAATTCCAAACGAGAGAGCAGAATTACGCAGTGGGTCGGATTAGCCATCCTGCGTTTAGTGACCACTATACTTTTGACATTTCTGACCACCACTTTTCAGCGTTTTCAGCGTTCACCACCAGCAAACACAAAGCTCAAAAGCTTTTTAGAATAAACAAGTTTTCCGCTTAGCAAATTTTTCAACCAACTTTAAATTCGAGTGACCTGAAGGGTAGGATTTTCCAGAGCTAGTTACCGGTCCCGCCGGAAATTTGGAAACCCAGGCCGGGCCGACCGGATAACCACCTATGGGCGTACACAAAGCTGGTTACCGGCCCGGCCTTCCCGGCCCGGCCTCGAATTTCGAAAACTAGGGCGGGCCGGGCCAGCTGGATAACCACCTCTGGGCTTTTCGGGTGACTTGAGTAGAAGTGAAATGTTTCAAAATAGGCAGCGATGTACTTGGGTAAACATTTGTCAAGTTCCCAGAAGGAATGTATAGGTTGTAAAAGTGGCAATTAGATGCTGTTTTAAGTAAAACCCCGGTGAATGAAAGCATAATTATGACTACATATACTATGTAACATAGTCATATAGTTAGATCTGAGTATAATAATGGAGTCTTAAAAAAGAATCTCGCGGAAAATGGCTCTGGAAATTTTCGAAATACGAAAATAAACGCAAAATTGCATGAAAATACGCAAGTAACACTCCATTGTTCCTCTTGAATCAGACTATACACGAAGGAATGTATGATGAAAACCTAGGCACACTGCAAACTATTCACGCGATCCCGTTTTATATAAGTCATAACTATAAGCTAGACGAATATCATATTTCAAATGATTTCGAAAGCCTATTTACGTCAGTATTGGTTATTAAGTATTATACATTGAACTTATTGATTCTCGTTTATAGAACAAAATTAGTATGACAAATTTTTGAAAATATGGCGTATTTTTCTTTAACTTTAACATCTTAGTGTCCACGTGTGACTGGGAAATATCTGTTCAAGTATACTTTTGAAACATTTACTTTTGCCATTTACCCCCATTCCTTCAGTCGACTCCCCCTAAAAGTCAAAGATGTGCGGGTGGGTAGTTCACGAAAACATTATCATCTGACTTGATCTTTATATATCCCCTGGGACCAACTTGGCTCTCAAAAATGGCCGCGCCGCTATGGAATTCGGCCTATCCGAGAGGGCGCAGCCATAAAACCCCGCATTATTATGGACTATAATATATCCGAATGTGAAATGTTCCGTCGTTCGGTCCCACCGGCTTTATGTCCGGCGGCGCTCTTCGTAACGTTTCCACTATTGTTACTAGTTGTTTTTTAGGAATGGCAGTTTTCAAAACTTTGCTTCTTTTTTGACACTTTCATGCATAGCAAAAAACGAAAAACTAGGAAAAAAAGGAAACTGCGAAGTGAGAAAGCGAAATTATAGTGGGAAAGTAAATGTTTCTAACATATGCATACTTTTGACACCCAATAAACTCTAGTATCTCCAGCGGGCTTATCCGGGCCTGGCCCTGAAAAAAGTCGGCGGCCCGGCCCCAGTTTGGACGGTCTGCTAATAGTAGTATAATTGACATTCCAAGAAATCGAATTGTCTCAAAGACAACTTTTCTAAGGATTCTCCTACAGTTGAAGCCAGATTTGGAAATTTATATGGCCAACCAGGGCCGACAGTTTTGCTCAACCTCCAGCTCAATCACAGTCTTTGTTTACCCTATGTTATAATCGCTATACCTACTGAATTTCGAATGTTTCAACGAGTTTATCTTTGCATAACCTTATTATTCGAGTTGTTGCCTGGCGGCGCCCGAGTTGTAGTTGAGTTCATACGCTTCAATGCAATTCAATACCCCTAATATGACTGCTAATTTTGAGAAACAGCCGAGGCGGCGGCATGAGTTCAACATAATTCAGAGCTAGCAGCAACCAGCTGAGGAGGCCGTGAGGATGTTTTTAGGAATTGCAAATGTTTAGGCGGAAAGGATTGTTTATAATTCGAAAAACAGCAATTTTCGATATCGAAAAAAGCTACAGCCTCGGCTAACTATTATTGTTATTGAAAACAGTCGTGCGTTACAAATAAGCCATTACAATATGAAAATAGCATATTCAACACTTTTAAACGATAATCAAAACAATTTTTTCGAAAAATCCTCAAATTTCAAGTTCCTCTTTTCAATTTTGGCCGCATCGTCGGCCGGCCGGCCGGGGATTAGGAAATTTTTCATTAAAGAGGATTTGCGCGCTCGTAAAAGACGCTAATTTGTGTGTTTTCTGCACTAAACAAGACAAAAGCCGCGGCATCTTCGAAAGGTGACTACTACTACTACTAGTTTTCTGACTAGTCAAAAAAAACCATTTGGGATTTTAGGGATTTTAAAGAACAAAATGTATATAATTTCCGCCGCCCAGAATACGGCAAAACATTTGTTTTAGCGAATTGAAATCAATAAGCTTGCACATGTGAAGCCAAGCTTTTCTCCAAAAATATCCACTCTCGGTCACCACACACTTTTTAGCACTATGCTAGTCGAACACCGAATTTACTGGACGTCGAAAAAAGTACTCGTTGATTTTTGAAACATTTACTTTTCGCCTAAAAGTACTCGATTGTTTTTGAAACATTTACTTTTCTTGCTTGCTTTTCCCTCTCAGTGTTGAGTGTGATATTATGAATAATAACTACTTTTCCGCGAAGGAAAATAGAGAAATTATATTATGGATAAAAGCGTCTCTGCTGTGGCTTTTTGTTATTATTCATTCCGATATAATCTATCTAGAAAAGTTACACAAAGCATTTTAGTAGCCGCGTTTAGCCTGGAACATTCTATTTCCGAAAAAATATGATTCGTAAAACGGACAAGTTGCTTTTTGAGCTAATTTCCCGACGTAAACATAACATAAGTCTGATTCGAGAATAATAATTGAGTGTTAAAAAAGAATCTCGTTGAAAATGGCTCTGAAAGTATTCGAAAACCGAAAATACACGTAAAATATCCTTAAAATACGCAAGTAACACTTCATCATTCATCTTGAATCACATTATATAACGGGATTTCAAAAGCTAGCAGCTTGTTTAATAAGCAAGTAAAACATTTCAAATAACTTAAACATAAGTAAAATTAAGTTAAATAAAGCTCACCTGCTATTTCGACATATTGTAGCACTATTTTCTGAGCAAATGCTGCCGTCCTTCGAGCAAGTTCGATTCGAACTAACACCCGTTGTTAAAAATAGTAGAATAATTAGTAGTAGTGATACGGCGAGGGACCGGCTTTCCGTTTGGAACCACGGAAAGGATTTACGAGTTTTCATATCAGCATCTATTTGTGTATGAGAATATGTCGTCTGTCTGTTGGTCGTCGGTTGCCCTCCTGCGCTTAGCTGACTCCGCCCACTTCTCCAGAGACTCCGCCCACAAATAACACTAAAATGGGTGGTGGTGGTAAATTATGAAGAGAACTATTATTAACGAGAAAGAAGAGACTGCAAATGACAGCAGGCCAATCTGGGGGGGGGGGATTGTTGTGAAACATTTAGATTCTGAAATATTATTTCGAGATCTTTGATGCTTGGTATCCACGTTTTATAAACCATAAAACTGGCCAGTAGAATTGGAATAAATAGTTCCGGTAAACAAAGGCGCAGACTACAAAAAGAAAATAGTCTCGATTGCTTTTTTAAATAGAATATAATATTAAATTGATAGGAGTGGGAAAGAATTGTGAACAATTTCCCGGTATTAGAAAAATATCAATTAACAAATGCAGATTACAAAAGTAGTCTAGTATTAACTTTAAAAACCACTAGTATCATCTTTTTTCGATTGAGTAGATTTTATTTACATTGTAATAGTGATACTGAGCTGGTTACCGGCCCGGCCTAACCCGGCCCGAAATTTTGAAAACCAGTCTGGGCCAGCCGGATAACCACCTCTGATTTTGAAAAAGTTGTATCATATTTACATCAAATCAAATAGCATTTGCGTTTGCATTATCAATGAAGAAAGTTAAAAACGGTTCAAACACAGCTTTGAAACATTTACTTCTCATCATAAACCATTACTCACTGACTATAAACTCCAAAAATAATCTTAAATAAAAAACTAATCTAAAAACACCTGATTAAGAGCATTACAATCAATACTTCCCATCTGATTAAAGTGTGAAATTGAAATGTTTCAAGATTGTAGAGGGGTTCCCGTTGTGGGGGGAACAACTGTTCCGGCTGGTGCTGTCAATCAAAACATAAATCGAATAATATCAGGGGGGGGGGGGGAATTAAACATCATTCATAAATCACCGAGGAGCCCAGCCAGCAAGTTGAGCAAAAAGTCACGAATTTGAAAAGTTTCAAAGATAAGAAGATACTTCATTTAACTAGCGCTTATGGTCGGCGGACAAACGATATGCAGGTTAAAGGTCTGTGTGTTCAACTTTAAACGCGCAAAATAGTTATATTCCATAAGATAGCTTTACATATTCTCAATGAACAAGTTAGATGTGACGTTGTAAATATCATACTTGACTAGTCTGCGTTTTCGCGCGCTATTGCTCGGCCGCGCTCCAATAAAATTTACAGTTTGTACGTTATACGCTTGCATAAGCCTTGGCCGCCGTCTATAGTACCGCGGATTTCGCTGGGGTTGGACTTTGCAAACGTTGGAAAAGGTGTTTTATGTGACTTTTCGCTTTTGTTAGATAAAAATTGCGCATTTGCGTGATCCACAATGCGTAGGCCCTGTTTTTTTTCGAAATAGTACTGAGCAATGGGAATATAATGTGTGGATCATTAAGCTAATCATCTGCTCAATAATCTACTTTTATCAGGCAAATCCGGCTTTAGAAGCGATTATACTTCATAAGTAGCTTATTTTAATCCTAAGGTTAACGCGTTCAGTATAGCAAAGTTTTCTGAACTTTTGATGAAAAAGTACCCACTCAATCAATTTTACGTTAAAAGATGCTCCCCAGTGGTCGTAGTATAGAAACGCCCTGGTGGGTGCCCGGGCAGTTTTTGGCTGTCCGAGGAGTTGAGAATTGTTGCCCGGGCTCCTATCCGTGCGTTTCTATACTAAGGCCACATGATACCGCGCTAGAAACCTAGATATTGTCATAGACTATATAAATGTGACAAATGGCTGAGTTCCTCTAAAAATTAAGCAGATTATGTTATTATATTGGTATATTTCTTTATTTTCTGCAATCGGTCGCCCTTCTCGTTGATAAATTTCATTACTGGACAAATAATTGGCTTTGTTAACAACAAAATGGAAAATCCTCGAAAGCTAGAAGAAATTGGAATAGGGGGATGGAGAGTGTAACGTTTTATTTATCTAGTACATTCTATAGTCTAGTCCAGAGCTGGTTATCCGGGCCGGCCTGAATTTTGGAGGCCGGAACCGGCCGGCCGGATAACCAGCTCTGGTCTAGAAAGAGGCGCGGTAGACTTGTGCCTATCGGTTATAGTCTGTGGCAAAAGCTATAGGTTTCCAGCGCAGTACACGGGGAATAGGCGGTTTTAGTGCAATTGAATGTACCGTTGTGGAAAAGGCTCCTTCTAATCCACAGTGTTTCCGTTCATTTGTATGTAGCAACGCTGCTCTCCTGTATCCGTAGTATAGAAACGTCCGGGTGGCTGCCCGGGCAGTTTTTGACCTGCGGCGGCAACGATCCACAACTGCTGGGCAGCTAAAAACTGCCCGGCCATCCACCCGGGCGTTTCTATACTACGGCCAGTGGATAGTGCGCCGTTAGAAACTTAGCCAATGCCACGGAACTCCGGAAAGCGAAACTGGCAAAAACTGAACCAACAAAAACTTAAATATTTGGAATTTCTTTTCAAAATAGTAATGTTTTCGCTAGTTAAGTTTTCTGTGAATCTCCTTGCAGCAGACTATATTCAACAGGGCAGCTGCCTTCTCTCGATACATCACTGGAAACTTATATTTCGCTAAAGGCTGTACATAAAATAAACCTTCTGTTACTTGCGTCAAGGCTTTCGAAGTGGCTAGAAACGAAAAAAAAAAAACTTTGGTAGAGCATTTCAAATAACTTAAAAGATGAATTGTAATTCAATTACGACTAAATTGAGTTCATTTTGTTGAACTATTCAAATTGATGACTGAAAGTGCAGTTCTATTGAAGCGATTAACCAATTACTGAATTAACTAATAAAAAAATGATACCCTGGTAGAGCCAGTACAAAAGACTTATAAGTATAATTTATGTTGAAATCTGCAAGTCACTGCAGGTTCAGTGGTCAGTGGTTCTGGAGAATTTGTGGAACATTTGCTTTTGGCTTTCGAATTCTCCCAAAAGCTATACTTGTTTAGATTCAAATAAAACCCTACCAATTAAATATAGTCCGATTCAAAACGAATTACGGAGTGTAGAAAATTATTTACAAGCCAAACGCAATTACGTACAAGCAGTTTTGGTTTGAAAATTATTTTCTACACTCCGTTATTCGTTTTGAATCCTACTATAAAATGAGTTTATTGGAGCTTTCCGTAGACTTAACTAATAGGCATAACGGACTGTTTCCTGAGATTTTTTGCGTATTTCCTTTTCGAAAAACTCCAGAGCCATTTTCAGCAAGATTCTTTCATAACACTTAAAATCGAAAGTACGAGTATCAATTATAAACGAATAACAAATGATAATTTTCTGTTTTTTAAATGTACTTTCGAAATCTAAACATTTATTATTAATTTTAAACACTCCGTTATTATTCTGGAATTGTAGTAAATTAAAGCAAAATGTTTCACAAAAGTTAATGCTAGCGAATATTGACTTTACTTTTCTAGTGTTTACTATTGTGTTCACCAGCTACTTCTATATTAATGATATTCACTTTTGCTAGGCTAACAAACTACTGCCATCTCATTATATATCTATTATACTTTATATAGACAATAACATTTGTATTTAGTGAAAAGGAAATGTTTCAGCGTCAAAAAAAGAGAACAAAGAAAATGAAACGGTTTTTTATATTGCCAAATTAGATCAAACTAACTATAAGCTTCGCAATGTAGTCAGTTGCAATAACTAGGTCCGGGCTGGCTGCTGTAGAGCAGAGCTTGTTATCCGGCCGGCCCGGCCTGGGTTTCAAAAATACAAGGCCGGGCCGGGAAA
>JAQGAV010003161.1:0-13148 GCA_034691345.1 Phasmarhabditis papillosa | reverse complement strand
TTGCAATCTGCTGATATCGCGCGCGTAGAATGCCAGCAGGCGCAGTGTTAAAAATAACGAAATACGCAGCATACACGGCGGTGTTACTTTTGAATCTGACTATATAATAGTTCAAGCATATTTATATTCAAACAATTGTAAATTTTGCTTTCTAACTCAAATCTACAGTTTGCCTTATAGCAAATCTTTTATAATAATAATAATCTTATATACAGCTTATTCTAATAACAATAAAATAGCCAATAACTCTTATTATTCTAAACTAAATTAGGCTTAGCTTTGTTTTATTTCTCTAAATTCTATTAGCTCTTTATCTAATTATGGCTCTCTTGGGAGCGAAACGGCGCCGATTGAAACCAATACAAAGTTATAAAATACAATGAATCCTCAATATAGTACGTAACAAGAACTACGGTTTCTAGCATGGTATGCGCAATAGAAGCGGTGTTAAATTATAATGAATGGAAAATCGGTGAAATAGGAGCATTTTTGCAAAAGTACCGTCAGCTATATATAACACCGCGTCTATTTAAGATACTGCATTGGATAACTTTGGATATAGACTATAGAACTGGTTTGTTCTATTTATAATGCATTTATATGATAACAACAAACTTTAAAAGTAAATGTATATTATGAGCTCATTATTCCGGGGAGCAGGGATTTTATTAAAAAACTAATTGAAAATTTGTTTCAAATCAGTTTTGGGGAGTGGTGGCCCAGTGGTTAGAAGCTAAAGGTCGATGGTTGGAATCCCCCCGAAGACAGAATTCTTGTAAATTTGTTCTGATTCGCCGCCTCCACTCCCTGGGTTCCGTGCTATGAAGCCCTACCATAGTTCCCTCGTCTCACTTCGCTCCAAATATCTGCGATTTCGTGTTGCGTAAAATGAATAAACCAATTTTAAAACTTAAATAGTACATTTCAAACTTTCTCAGCAAAGAGGCAATTTCATTATAAACTAATTAACTTACAAACGGCGCAGGTGCAAAGTGACTTTTCTTCTTTCTAAACTTATAGAATTTGCTAGAAACTCTATATAAAGTAAATCTTTCTGTTGTATGGTCTATCTAAAGACCTAGGTTTCCAGCGCGGTATCACAAGCGGGGCGCCGGATTATAAAAAATGAATGTACTTTTGAAGAAAACACACCACGTCAACCGAGTTTACATTCATTTTTTATAACACTGCGCCCCGCTCGTGATACCGCGCTGAAAACCTAAGTCTTGAGATAGACTATACAAAGCAGGAATGGTAATTTAACGTAGCGTGCTTGTCTGTGTACAACCGTAATGCAAAGTACTCTTTATCTATCATGCTTTCCTTAAATAACTTTTATATTCTTTATAATTACATAGACATTCAATACTAACTTTAATAGTTTCTTTTATTATTTATAAAATATTATTTATATATACTTTTATTAATAAATTACAATTTCAAATCCTTAATTACAACTGAACAATTTGCCTAAGCCTGCAAATGACAGCTAGAGGCAGATTACTGGTCCAAATGGAAATTAAAACAAAGACAATTCAATTTAGCCAACAAGTTTAAATATAAATTATCTATAAATATTAAACTATAAATATTTATCTTATGAATATAGTAAACTATTAATGAATCTTTGTTTATATCTCTATATCTCTTATATCTCTTGTATTATTATAATCTATATTAACTTGACTTCTTAAGTGCATCTTGGGTTACAATAAGAACTGTAAGCAATAATTACAACATAATGTATTTAGTTATACTATCCTTTTATTAATAACTTTAACTATAATCTATTACAAGAGCTATGTTTCCATCGCCGTTGCCTGTAGATTGACGTTGCAAGATTAAAATGAATATACTTTTGAAGAAAATATTCGCAATCCACCGAGTTTTCATTTATTTTCATACAACCCGCTATACCCCGGAATTCTGCTGTCAAAACTAGCTCAAGATAGAAACTTTATTTCTAAATAAAGTTTTCATTTTTAAGTGAGTATATCCCTCCTAATGATGTTTCCTTACACTTAGTTAACTAATCAAAAATACAACTTAGGAACTTAAGTTCATTTAATAATTTAACATTGTTTATAACGTGACTGCTGGATTATATTTTATACAGCTATACTAAGAAACTTGTGATCTGAAATATTTTAGAATGGATTTGGTTTCCGGGAATTCGCTAAACAGTTTTACTGTTTGATATTAAACTTATTATAATAACCAACTACTTAATACTAACAAATTCTTTTTATATTCTTTATAAGTATTATTCCCTACTAGCTAAATACTAATATTTATCTTCCATTATTATTCGATCAATCAATATTCCATCCTCACATATTAGTTTGTACAGCTGTGCATGTGCAATGAAGAATAGAGTTATTGACCGAACAAGTATTTAGAGGCTACTAAAAGGGAACAAATAAGAATTATACCTATTATGGTCATAGTAATTGTTAAGTTTATTAAGTGATTAGAGCTTATTTTCATAGAGTACAACTCACTGTTACTAATCAATATCATTTACATATAGGAATTAGTTTCAACTTATAAATTAAACCTAGATGGCTACGTAGGCTTCCTGCAATTGCGTATTTGTCTTTTTCTGGACATTATACAAAATAAAACTAGTACAATAATATTGTTCTGACATCAAACAAAAAATTTGCGCATCGAACCATATAATGAAAGTTTAATTTTGCCACAGAACAGACGATTTTTGGAACCTTACACAACACCGCACACTGCAGTCTTCTTTTTGTTATGGACTATATCGATTTCTGTTCAGCAGTGATTGGCTATCACAAGTCAACAATTCGCATAGGACCAGTTAAAATATATTTTTATTAGCAAAACAATCTTATAAAATCTAAGAAACGCTGTAATTAGCTTTTATTATTAAGATTCTAACTCTTTGGCCTATATTTATTGTCACCGCGCTTATTACTTACAATTGAATTAACGGCTTCAAAGGACTACCGCACTTTATTAACGTAATTTAATAATTACGTAAGGTTTTATTAATTTCACTAGTTCATTGTAAACAAGTATTGATTGATTATTTGTAGTTCCAGCATACTGTATCATTTGGCTTAAAAAGTTCCCACCCATCGCGGTTTTACAGTTTTGCGATTGGTCATTCGTGATTCATGATTGGGTCTCGTGAAGAACTTTCTCTTGGGTTACGGTATTGCGCAATCCAAACGGAAAGATTCATCCAAATTAACAATGAAGAACAATAAAAGTGATTGCGCGAGCTCGAGGATATAGTGTATTATATATATATTTAACTATTTGATCTCCTGTAATCGCACATATCACACGAAAACTAAGTGTTTCGACCATTTATTCCGGAATCTTCTGAGCAGATATGGCTGCTTCTAACATTTAGTTCTCAGGTGCCGGTATAAGCCTTCTTTAGTTACTGGGAGTCGAACCCACAGCCTCAGATCCTCACGGATTAACATAGTTCCTTATCCGTCATTGAAAAGGCAAATGTCTGAAAAACAAAGTCTTTTTTCTTCATAACTTATATGTTCATTTCTAGTCACGTAACTCTATATTCTTCTACATATTTGATACAATTTGGATAATTTAATGTTAAAATAACAAATATCAATCGATATTCCTCTTCCCCGGATCTCTAATCCTGTGTGTAGTTGGCTCTTCTTTATCCTATATTCAACATCTGGATTTCATTTTTCTTCTCCGCTCACAACAAAGTTTATGTCACATCTTATACGACTTATAGTTCACAACAGACATTCATTTATTAAACAGTTGTAAAACAAAGAAAGTTTATGTTTTAATTTTATAAAAATTTGTTATTTATGATGTAGCTTACAAAGATAGATCTTGTATTACTTGTCAGGAGTACCAGTTTTAGCTGAGAAAAACATTAGTTCTTAAATAAGGCTATTGTCTGTTGTAAGAAGATATCCAGCTAATCCAATGACCGAAGTATAGAAACGCCCGGGTGGGTGCCCAGCCAGCTTTTGGCTGCCCGAGCAGTTGAGAATTGTTGCCCGGGCAGGCTAAAAACTGCCGGGGCACCCACCCGGCCGTTTCAAACGTACGGCCACTTGGGAGATGCGGTGTTAAATAAATATAAAATGAAAATCAGTGGATTAGAAGTATTTCCTCAAAAGTACATTAATTTTTAAATGAGGCCGCTGTTTGCCATTATATGCACTGGAAACCTACGGTCCATAACAAAACGAAGACTGCAGTGCGTGGTGTTGTTTAAGGTTTATAAAATCGTATTATTTTGTATCATATCCAGAAAAAGACAAACCCGTATTTTTTTGAAGTCTATGTATAAAACCGCGCTCTGCGGACATTTGTTTGTTATAGACTATACCTCTTCATACTGACTATAATTCATAATAACTACATTAAAATTTTCGAACAAACTTTTCTGGAAGTTTACAACCTCTCATTTTCTTATAACCAAAAAGAAAAATACAATAAAATATATAAAATTGTTAACTTTCATTTCCCACTGCCTTCATGTAGTTTTCTCAACCTCATCATCACCTATGTATTTAACCAATTAACAACATCGCTACTCTTATTATTTGTCTGTCAATCTAACACTTACGCAATTTATGTCAAAGATAACTCTAATAATTTAGCTATAATCTTTAGAGTAAATATAATAAGTATTTAAATAAATAGAGTATATAAATATACCAGTTATCCGGCCGGCCCGGCCTGACCTCCAAAGTAGAAGGCCAGACCGGGCCGGGACGGTAAGATATGGTTTACGAAATACTAACAATGTAAGATTACTAAATGGTCAAACATAACTAGCTTAAAATAAGAATAATATTAAGTTGAGAAAGAAAAAGACTATAGAAATATGTAAACAGCTCAATTTAAGTTTTATAGATAATGATATCTAGAACTCTATGTTCTCATTGAAGCAAATGAATGAAGCAATTATTGCAATTTCGCAAAATATGACTTACAATATAATATTTCCTCTGCTTAGACTAATTAATATAGTCTGTAAGCCAATGTTTTCAGCACAATATACTGTAGAGCAGTGGTGCTATAATCGGCGGCATAGTCTTATGCAAAAGTATAAGGTGTGAATTGCAAATTTTGTTACAGCGCGGCCGAGCAATGGCGCGCGAAAACGCGTACAAGTCAATGAAGTTATGTACAGCACCACATCTAACATATTTTCCTTAAACTAACCATTTTGCGTGTTGTAAATTGAAAACTCCCGACCTTTAAATTGCAAACGGTTTGTCCGCCGACTATATGTAAAATTAAGAAGAAATAAGAGGGCCAGTTGGAGCCTATTCTGCAAAAGTATGTTCATTTACATTTAATACCGCTTCTCCATACTATACTTAGCTGGAAATCTAGCGATTGATATAGATTATACTAGAATTATTCATTATTCTAAAATCCTTGCCATTTTGCCGGTAGCTGGCCAGTTGGCGCCATTTATAATCGCCACCGGGCATCTGCCGAACCTGTTTGCTTGCACTGTCCGTTATAAAGAGATAGTACCTAAGAAAGAAGAAACTGGTTTTATGTCATTTATATTAAGAACCATGAAGAGACGCTAATAAATATAGAATCTATAACTCATTTATATAAATAATGAAAAAGGTCAACATAAATGATAGCATGGTTTGGAACGTGCTGTTAAGTTTTAATTTAAAATATAACTGTACCATTACCAAATACTTCTGACCAGAACTGCTTATCCGGCCCGGCGTGAGATTTCGGAGGGCAGGCCGGGCCGGGCCAGCCGGATAACCAGCTCTGTTTCTAACTGATGTAGCCGTGTTCATTAAGCCTTACCTCTATAATAAAGTTATCGGTTAGATAAAAATTAAAACAAAAAGTTATCCGAAAAGTACTCGTAATTATATTTTTACCTTATATTTAACTTATGAGCAATTAACTTTATTAATACTGCAACTAGTTTTAAAGTAAACCTACATATAAACTTACAGACTTTAACATTAAACCTACTACTTTTCATAGAATCTTCTCTGTAAGATTACTGTACCGCCCTTCGTTAACTGACAAATGGTAGCAAAGTAAAGACTTATTCATAGCTGGTCTAAGATTGCGCGAAATATCTGTGATACAGTAACACCTGTGCTATATAATTGTTATAAAACAAGTGTTACAGTAACCTGTGGGGGCCTTAGTCTTGCACTTTTAAATATTGGATCAAAGGAGTTCTTACGTTAAAAATTAAGTTATTCATTTCGATATCAATAGTTCACCATAGTACAAGTTACATCGGTAGTTTCTTTCTTGAATCGCAGTACCAGAATCTACATGACGGAACGCCTGGCCTTTTTCAAATGATATGGGTTTCTTTTTGCCTGAATCAGTAGAATCATAGTTTATTAAACATATATCCAAAGGGGCCGAATCCAGAGATATCTACGTTACTACGTTCAAAATGTAGTACTCTAAACTTATTTATAACATATACTTCAGAAATTCTTACAATTTTTTATCTTTTAACCAATTTCTTGATGTTAATACCTAAAAACTAAGCATAATTCCTTGTAAAAGATTAACTTTGTGGAATTCGAGTCCCTTTTCTTCGTGGATCTTCCTAATTGTCCAGCAAGGTCTTCTTTTTCTTTTTCTCGTTGAGACCAGCTGGTCGGCTAACTATAAATGCGCTTAAATACAACTACCGTACTATAGAAATGTTAAGGTTGTAATTAGAAGACAGTCCTTTGAAGATACCGCGCCGCCTTTTTAACTTTAGAGCAGTTTAACCTTGGAAGGAAAGACTTGGCTAATGGCGAGATTAGCAGTTTATAGTCGGTTAAACACAGGGTGGAAGAGAAGGCGAAAGAGAACTTTACATGTTTACTATGAACAAATTAGAGTTGTTCGAACGGCAGGTTGATTTTCTTTTTTCTTCACAAAACTAGGTAAAACAGTATGTTTGATTAAGTTTTAGTAAAAACAATATAAATACTTTGTTATAATTGAGTTATAGTCAACGGACAACTGCTATGTTGGTACTGTAGGAAACAGATCAGTCCTTTAACAATACATATGTGAATGCATTTTACTTAGTTAGTATTCTGAACTTTACGTTAACATTGTTTCTGTCAAAAGAAAGTACATCGTCTAACATAATACATAAATTTGACTATAGCAAACGTACAGTAAACTTCGAGACCTTTCGAGACTAAAGAGAGAAAAAAACTCAAAATTTTCAACTCAAAATAAAGTCTATCACCAAAATATTTTAATTTAACAAAAAAACTGTAATTTAGGCTATTTTCTACAACAATTAAAAGTAAATTTAACTTTAAAATAACTGTATATTCTTACTTTTATTTTGCCTAAACAAGCGTCTATAGTTAGATCACATAATGACATCTAATAAAACAATCTAAATAACTAAACTATTTTCCCTTTTCTTTGTATTTTATTTAACACTTTGTAACTAAGTTTGTAGGCGTGGCCTTCTTTTAACCTACAAACAGTCACTCCTAACTAGACCTAAATCATTGTTAGCTCGCGCGCGTTACCGTGTCTCTAGACCCCTCTGCCCTACCCTCACAGCCCCTATTAAGGGTTAAATCCTACATCGCTCACAGCAGCCTCAGTGACCTCTATTAGGCCTAGCCACTATTCATTTGAGCTCACAGTGTCCCCCTTCCATACCCTAACTAGACTAAATAACTCATGACTACTAAACACAGTTTCCCCAAATCTCAACCCTATCCGATGCAGCAAAACGAAAATATATTCCCCCCGTTGAGTGAAGTCAAGTTTTCTGAGGTAAGATAGTTATTTTGGAGACTATTTTATAATTTTTAAATGTTTTGTTGTAAACTTTTGTATCTTCTTAAAAAGTACTGTAATACAGTACTTTTATATTTTGGTCTAAAAAGACATTCTTCTTTTGATTAGTAATATCTCGACAGCTACAGTGTTATTAGACTGCGTTTTTCGAGCACAGCTGCGTCCGATTCACTGCTTTTTCTAAAACATTCCAATTCTGTATCATCAAGTAAGAAAGAGAATAAGAAGTCTGCTACAGAATTATTATATATTTTATAAGATAGAATACCTTTCTTGACAATGAAATGGCTATTATGTTAATATATTTTAGTATTGTTGACGGTCACTTAAATTAGTTACTCCTTTTAAAAAGAGCTGATAGTAAAATTAGTTTTGATACAAATAATTGTAACTTTTAATATATATTTTATGATTAACTGTTTAAATAAATCTTTCTCCCGATTCTGAAGCAAAGTGGAAAAGATAATATACTTAGATAGAAGGCCAGCCTTAAGGGTTTTATTAATTTCTCATTCATTCCACTATTTTTCTAAACATTTTCTTTTCTTCATTTACTCTACTAAATATTCATTAATTCAGTTCTTCTAGCAGTTTTACCTCCTTTGTTCTCATTTCATTGATTTCTCTACTTTCTCTGAGTATCGCACACTATTCGCTGCGTATCGATTGATCCCCTGCCTGCGTATCTCATATTTCTACAGTACTCTTACTGCTGTCTAAACCTTAATGATGGTGGCTCGGAGGCCGCTTAAATGAGGCTCTATATTCAACACAAAACCACAGGGGGACAACCCTGTCCAAAATGTAAAATGACCTTCAACATTTTCATTTTAAAAGACGTCTACGCGCGTAGAGTCAGCTGAAAAGAGTACCTGCAAATATCAAGCAACAAGCTTATTTAGATTATAGTGCTAATATTTATATATTAAATTCTAAAAATAATGTAATCTTTTATTTAACAAAGTAGACTCTATAAACATTTCGTGGTCCTAATTTTCTGAAGTTTCATGTATGATAATTTGTAACTGAGTTAAAGGTCTATAGAACTTGTTTCATGAGCTACAGTAACCTATATCTCAGAATTAGCATATTATTTAATGAATGAACAAAAAAACAAATGCTAACCGGACTTGTGGAGAAGTAGTACTGTATTGTAAACGGTTA
Organism: Phasmarhabditis papillosa; assembly: GCA_034691345.1. Lineage (NCBI taxonomy): Eukaryota > Metazoa > Nematoda > Chromadorea > Rhabditida > Rhabditidae > Pellioditis > Pellioditis papillosa. The sequence continues at coordinate 4,178 of JAQGAV010003161.1, read as the reverse complement.
AACTCGATTAAAATGACAAAACTTAGAGCTAAAAATAACCTAATTCCACAAGAAATCCTCATTGTTTCTCCTATTAAACATGTATTTATTTTATTAATTAAATATTTTTATTTAGATCCGTGATTCTAAGGGTGGCATGGCCTCTCAATACCCTGACTACGTGCCCTATGCCGATACATTAACAGCAGGAGACTTAGGTGTATCTAACTATTGGAGTAAGTAATAATACTAGGTGGTATAGATTATAATAAATAAATATTGATTAATATATGGAGTATTAAATAGATTTACATTTAAATAATAGAAATGCTTTATGTTCTTTCAAGTACTTCTTTTTGACATTAATTATAGTATTGACTATTTCATAAGCTATATTTCATGTCCTAAAACTTTGCCTTCGAAAATGATTTGAATTACCAATTTTAAATTTGTTGAAATAGAAATTTTGCAACACTGCGCACGGAGTATTCTATTTCTTCAAATATCCAATAGATTAACTATTTTGATGTTATTTTCTATTCTTTAGACTATCCACTTGCCTATGCTCCACAAGGCCTTGTCCCCCTACCTTCTACAACTGATCCAGCTAGCTCCTCCGCCTCCGCCGTAGCTGCAGCTGAGTATTCCGGAGTAGGAAGTGGTTATCCGACGGCTGCTCCTGTTACGACTGCAGGTTTGTAAAACTTTAGAATAATAAATGGACATTTGACCAGAATGTGTTTTTCTAATAAAGTTTACATATAAATTATTGGTTTATATTATATTAATATATTTAGATATTAAAATATGACAGTATTTTTAACTACAAAAGTTTATTTTTAGTTTCACCAGCAACTTCTACAGCTACAAGTGGAAGTGGACCTAGCAGCACTAGCGATGTCTTGGAGTTAGGAAAAGTTTGTTTCTTTAAATTAATTAAACATTTTAAAATGTTTTACTTTATTTATTATTACAAATAACTTATATATGTTTAGCCTATTACTTCTTATGGAGCTAATTCTGCTCTAAATCAAGCTCCTCCTGCAGATCTATCCATGTATCAACAATGGGCAGGATACGGACAATGGGTATGTATTTAAATAATAAAGTTTATTACAGTAATCAGGTTCACTTTTATAAGTTACATGGTAAAATCAATAGGTTATGGGAACATATTTCGAATGTATTTGTATATATTTGGGTATCAATAGTTAAAGTATATATTGTTTATCTATATATTATTATTGTTAAAATACTTTACTTAATACATAATTAATACTTACAAATAAGTTTACGCAATCCTTTCTAAATAAAACACCGCCCCTCTCCCTTTCATTACAAATTCATCTTTCACATCTCACTAGACCACCAAATATGCAAATTATGGGTCCGCAATCGTTTTTTGAATTTGCCGCCAACACATTCTAAGTATTACGGTGTGCTAAACACAGGATGCCACCTCAAGCGGAAGGGAATTTGTTATAGCGTAGGAAGAAAACAATCAAAGAGTTATTAACTATAGAGGCAGGATAATTACTTATGTTATGTAATAAGCACAAGGATGTAGCGTTATAATTAAAAGAAAGAAATATGATCAAGTAAATGATATAGTTCTATAACGATTTTACATTTATTTGTATACAACACCGATGCCCCCCAGAATACAAAGTTATATAGAATAGAATATGCGGCCAGTGTTATGAAAACAATCATTTTGTTTAATTTTAACTAATATAAATATTTTAGACCGGTGATTCTGCCTTCAACCTTAACTACAATTTAGCCGATGCGGACCTCCATAATCCGGCATTCTATCATCCTCAGGTAAGGCTTATAAACTAAAATATGCATATTAAGGATACCCCCCATTTTAACTAGTCTAATGGAGAGAGTGGGTGTTAGATAGATGTGAATGGAAAATCAGAGGATTATTCTTTAAGAATACATTCATTTCCATCTATAGTCTATCTCAAGACCTAGGTTTTCAGCGCGGTATTACGAGTGGGGCACAGTGTTATGCAAAATGAATATAAATTCGTTCAACATAGTGCGTTTTCTCCAAAAGTACATTCACTTTTATATCACTGAACCCCGCTCGCGATACCATGCTAGAAACCTAGGTCTTGAGATAGACTATAACATCGCCTCTCTCCAGGAGATTGCTCTAAGATCTTAACTCTTGATAAAGACTATTATTTATAAATAATTACTTATATTTGTCTGAATCTCTCTAATCTTGCTTCTTTCTCTTAATCTGCTCTTAACACAGTAGATGTCTATTGTTACCCCTATATGAGTAGGTACTCTCTTTCCTTTTACTCCTAGGGGGGTCTCTCTAGTCTATACAAGGTCATTTATACTCATGTACCGAGAGGCTATACAAACAAAGGAATTATCATATATTCATGTAGATTTAATAACGATAAGGAAGACAAGGCAGAAACTTTTAGGATTAGCAATTTTTGCGAAACTATATTTAAATGTTTTTAGAATCTGAGTCTGGTGAAAAAGAATAAGAAAAAACTTTTCTATTTCAGTTTATTCACAAATATCTTAAAATTGACCCCTTTTTCGAGCACCGCGCCAGCATCTGTCGGCTACTTTCCGTTCAATATTGTACTTTGCAAGTACCCGCGTGCAATTTGCCTGCAGCTGCGGTGTTAAAAATACTAAAAATACGCAGGTGACACTCCAGTATTACTCTCGGCGTTGACTATACTTTCCACGTCCTACATTCTATTAGCTAACCGTAGCATACAGTTATTTAACTTTCCTTTTAAAGCAAACCTGCCTCAAATGCTTACTGCATTTCAAATAAAGTTAAGAATATATTCGAACTTTCCCATCATAAACTAAAAGCGTCCGAATAGACCTTTAAGTTTGCTAATGGCATTGTTCCTACCGCAATAATTATGATTTACCACCCACAGCGCCGGCGCGGCCTAAAAACTTTAGGGCTAGGTACTTTTTATGGCAATAAAAGTCTATTTATTAGGTGTATAGGAGTTCTTTCTAGCCGAGGATGAGGGACGACCCCCCACAGTGATTGTAATCTATTCTATTACCACTTGATATGTGTATTTATTTGTTGATAGATTGCCTTATCCGGCACGGCGGTCTCCTTTTAACATTGGAGCGCAGACTGTATGGATATACAGTAATCCAGGCGGGTAAATAGGTCGTTTGAACGGGCGGCACGCTTGTTTAAATGAGATTTTATTATGTAACAATGGATAGGTAATGTTTTATAAGATGGATACCTAAGGAATATAGAAGTAACTTGTAAGGGACTACTAGGTACTGGGGGGATAATATATTGAGGAAGCAAAATATTGTCTTTAAAAAATTGAAAAATAAGGCAGTTCAAAACCTTTTGCAGCATCCCGCCGAAAGCAGTCTAGGATTCCAAGCAGATTATAATACTGTCAACACTTTAATAAAAATACTTTCACGATGGTCTAGGCTACTGTCTGTCAATGGCTTTGTTTCATTGGTTGATTGAGTGTTCTTATATTCTTTGTAGAGGGTCCCCCACCCCTCATCAAATTAAAATGCTCCATTGACATTATAACAATAGAAATGTGAATATTGATTGTTCGAGACTATTGAAAATGAATAAATTGCCTGTTTTTGAATACAATAATTAGCATTTAATTGTAGCGCGCATTTTGCCAGCAGAAAACTTACTATTATAATAACTTTAGTTAAATGATAGGGGGAATATTTAGAGGATAGGAATCTTTAATTCTGTAGTAAGGGCTAAGTAGTGTTCAGCGGAGTATCCTAGGTAGAAATAGAGTTAGATTATAAATGAATAAAGTAAAGTAAAGTATTTATATTTCCTGTAATCGCACATATCACACAATAACTGTAGATTTCTTTGGCGCAGGGTTTCGGCCATTCATTCTAGAATCTTCTTAGCAGAGACGGCTCCTTTCTAACATTTAGTCTTCGAAGACACAAAATGAATGTACTTTTGAGGATTTTTCATTCTTTTGACATAAAACAATTGCTCATTGGCAAATATTAACTACAGTTGAGCAACCTAAGATACTGAATAGCTAGCTAAATATGTTTTACAATAAAAATGCAAACTTTTTCTATTGTCTTTATATTCTTTATATTTCGTCAGTCATTTTACGGTTCTCTTCACCGCTTCTAATCTCTAGGATCACATCTATTTTCCACTAAACGCTCAT
>JAQGAV010003160.1:0-13152 GCA_034691345.1 Phasmarhabditis papillosa | reverse complement strand
GCAACCCTGCGCCGAAGAAATCTCCAATTATTTGTGTGATACGTGCGATTACAGGTCAATAAACACTTTTTTTTAAAAAACACTTACTGAATTATTTGTGTCACCTAATTAACAACTTCTGCTTATTACTTCCTAGTAATCAGCCATAAAACCACTATGTTCCTTCATTTCGTCAACATCCGCAGGCCGAATTTATGCCACTCAAATAAGAAATATTACGCATAAATACGCAGTTGACCGTGAAATCAACAAATGGCGCAGGAGTTTAGATGTGACGGGAAACCTTGGTTTCGAGTTGTTTAGGATTGTATGAAGGAGGATTTCGCTTTTCTGGCAGAACATTCTTATTTGCTTCTTGGGAACGTAGTTTTAATCCAGACACAATCTCTTAACTCCGAGTAGATCTGGTAACGGGAATTCCATTTTCTCACCTTTGATGTAGATTGGTGGGGCCATCTCACATCATGATCATAAATACTGTACCTAATAAATCCATCAAGAATCTGCTACCTGAGTAGTAAGGAGTGTTTTTTTTTTGAAGCTGCAAACTCCAAAAACAGCTATTTCTGTGTTCTCGGTTTCTCTTAGTAACTACCTCCACTACGCTCGGCTGCGTTTATATTTCAGTAATTCACAGACTCGCTCTTAAAAACTCCTTATGAAGAAATCTGACCAAATAGCCGAATATCTTAAGAAACGTTTGAGTAAACGAGTGTTTTGGTTAATGTATGCACTCATTTTCCGTCTTTTCGAGAATGTTTGAGTGTCGGTCCAAAAAAACGAACCCCAGCTCGAAATTTCATCCCGAAGCCAGAAAGCCCGAGTTTTTAAAAAGCGGGCCAAACGCGCAACTCCAATGCTTATTGTCTTTGGTATATTCCCGGATTCCCAAGTGGAAACCGTAAAAAACCGAAGGCATTTTATACCAAATGGATCTGCTCTCTGTTATCCGACAACAAAGCTAAGGTAGCTAAACTCACTCTGTTCTGAAGTTCACTACTCTTTAATTAAAACTGGTGCACACCACTACATTTTATTAACTATCTTTCAGAATTACTTTAATTTGACGTTTTCCTGTAATATATGAGGTATTAACCAAAATATTCCTCATCCTATTAATGTTCAACAATTACTTGCTTGGTTCTTACTTATTTTTCTACGTGTATATATTGTTTTCAATTTATTCTATTATATTTCAGAAGTGTCTTCTTTCTTATATAGTATGTTACTAAGACAAATGTGATGGTTATTCGTATGGACTCCTATAGAACCTCTCTGAGGGAAGAACAGAAACTGGTCCTTGACGGATTGTTAGGTACAGTATATATGACCATGATGTGAAAAGTAGCTGCTCCATCTCAGGGGTGCAAACTTAGACAGGAAATATTTAGAAATTACGGTAGTACTGAAGCAGGTGGCTCGGTCGATTGCCCATGAATAAGTGGGCGTGACTCACGCAGGCCCCGCCCAGTTCTGCGCAAGCTTTTTGGCAAAATCAAATGGGTGACTAAGCCTATTTTCTAGTTAAATGTGTTATACTTCTCTTCAATGACTTAAGTCTTTATAAAACATAGGCTTAGGCACCCAAATTATGGGAAAGACGGATTTATTGAATTCGAAAATGTTCGTCTTGCCGAAAAGCGCGCGCAGCAGTAGACGGGGCCTGCGTAAGCCACACCCACTTCCTTGTGGGCCGATCGACCGAGCCGCCTGCTGTAGTACTACCGAAACTACATAGGTTGCCGTAGGCAAGATGAATCGTTGACTACTCTGGGAAAAATATATCCAATAATTTTTTCCGATATTCGACAAAAGCTAGTGAATTGAAACTCTATTGGAAATCTAAGAATGTAGCATTAACTGAAGAAATTATGAAAGAACAGCTTATATTTTAAAAAGTGTAAAATTTTTGGGTCCAATTTCTTTGCATGCTTCTAGACTCTGAATAAAGTCACTTGCAGGCCTCATCTACGATAGCTTCGACCGTACCACCCGTATACAGCACACGGTTGACAGCATCTACAGGATTACTGTGGCCATTCTAGTCATTTTAATACTTTTCGTGGCGGGAGTTTTGGCTGTAGTTTGCTACTTCGGATGTAGACGATATCAGGGTGAACGGTACGTGGATTAGTCAGAGTCAGACATACAGTCAAATCGCTAAACAAATGAAATTCGCAACATTACTGAGTATAGGGAATACAATGTATTCCATTGAAAAGCACTTTACTTTATTTGAGACCCACATTTCTTCCTGTCTCGGTAGGGTTGTTAAATTGTCGGTATGTGACAAAACCGTTATTACCCTTCAGGCTGCAGGGTAAGTCATGACTTATGAATTCCTAAGTTGGTGGAACAGAAACCGAGAGAAAATTCCAGGCCATATTGGCCTATATGGGAGAGCACTTTCAGGGGCGATAAACTGTTCGTACTCCCCGTCCTTGATAATACTGTAATATCTATGAATTGTATAACCAATGGTTAAAATGGCTAAGCCGCCAAACAATTATGCAGCTCGTAGAGTTGGGCGTTTGGGCGCTCTTTTTTAAAGCAGAGCTTGATCAAGCATTGATGCATGACTAACTACATAAAAATTGGCTTGAAGTTCTCTGAGCTAATAGAACTATTCTAGAAGTACGATGTATCAATTTAACTAGTCTAGTGAACGGCTATTATGAAACTAAGCTCCATTGAAGCTCGAAAATTTTTCAATAAATGGAGCTTTAATAAGGGCCAGGGCTGGCAAAAGTGAGGGCCGACCCGGGCCGGCCCGGGTCGGCCCTGGCCCGGGCCGGACCGGGCCGTACTTTTGTGAAACGAGGGCCGGCCCTTATTTTCGAAACCGATCAATAATGCTCCAAATTTTTGAATTTTTTTTTTTTAAATTTGGAATTTCGCAATAGTGGGGCCTGGAGGGCCGGCCCGGGCCTAGAAGTTCAGATAGGAGGGCTACGCAGCCCTGGCTTTGATCGAGCTCAGTTTGATAAAAACGGCATTTCGATCTAGCTCGATTTTGACAACGAGCCAAAACGCAAAACTCCAGTAGCTTGTTGTTACTGATCTTTTAACAAGGAAACATTCACGGAAACCGGAAACTGTATTTAGAAGGGATTCCCGTGTGAATTATTATCCTGTTATTGTAACTATAAATACAGTAACTAGTCTTTTTGTAGAACTTACTCAAATAACAATAATCGATAAATCTACTATATATATATAAAAAAAATACTAATTCTCTCATATTTTAGTTCACCTCTTCACCAGAGCCGTCAAAAATCAGCCCCTATCGAGATATGATACAAAGCAGCACAACAATCACCACAAGAGAGTAGAGAACCAGAAAATAAAATCAATGTAAGCAATGGTACACCATACCGGTATTAATATGTTATTATTATCTCCTTATAACTCTTTTTTTTCTAAACAGTTGCAGTTTGGATAAATTGTTCACCTATCCTTCAGATTCCCAGGCAATTAGATTTCACAAAATAACCCTTTTTCTTCAGAACAAACACCGACAGAAACCAATGAACCATCATAATTATGGTAGTATCAACACAAGACAATATGGACAAGTACTTAAGCTGTCATCACCTAAATCACCAAAGTCACCCGTTGAACGACCCAGTAAGCTAGCCGGACCCCTATTCGACGTGGAAATGCAGAATGTTTAGAAGTATATATAGGAAAAGATGTAGCCTGTGTCGGAAGAGAGACCGATCCCTCCTCCGCAAATAACAGCTGAACAGCGGGCTTCATAATCACCTCCTACTGTTTCCAATCTGTCGCCGAATATAACACCATTTCCATCCAGTATGTTCTCACTCTCAACACTTAAAATCTGTAACTATATCCTTAACCTTAATTTTTCAAATGTCATTAGTAAACACAATATAATTAAACACCGTCAAATAACAATAATCATAGGTTGTTGTGCTGCTCCTTTTCACCTAACGTGATCACTCAGGCATTTCTTATTGGTTTCCTTATTGAATCCCTCACTCCATATGGGTTCCAACGCCGCCACTGGTATTTTACCCATTTTCTTTCATAAACCTTATATCTATGTGAAATTTATTGAAAAATAACAAAACATTAATCATGCATTCACAGAAATATGAACTGAGGACAACCACAGGTATGAAATTAGAAACATTACAATATATACACACAAAAACACAAAATAAATAGTTATAAAGCGTGAATAGTTATCTTATTACCTTTATTCCTGACTTCTTTTGTTCTTCCAAGATGTCTTAGGATGGGCAGAACCGGCTTCAGGTGCAGTTTCGATTTGACAGGCAGCAGCGAGCGGAGTTGAGCTTCATCGATGAACATGCCGTTTCCATCATCCGAAATCTAAAAGTTGTCTGATGAAACTCAAACATTGACCACAAGCAAAGTCAAGCATGTAGCACATAGAAAGTAAAGTCCATCTTACATCAAAAATATTTATGGGAAAGCAATTATTTGATATACAAAACTTGTAAACCCACTAACAGACCGACTTTAGAAATAACACTTTCCTTTAATAGGTTTACAAGTGTTATTTTCAAGTCTACACTGCCAAACCATATTGCACCAGAATATTGCTAATAAAGTGATAGGGATTAAATTTTCCAGCTGATCAGAAGATAGCTCAATCAGAAAAAATCGTCGTGTACGCACAAGCTGCGACAATAACATGAGAACCAGTGATGGATCGCCATCAGTGTTCTCGGATAAAAAATGGAAACCAACCTCGCTCTTCCAATCGGCAACCTTGTCCCGGTTCGCCAGCGACATTTTCTTTAGAGGCGCTCGCAGGAGTATCTTTTTCTGCGTTAGATAACTGTCCATGCATTCGATTATCTAAGCTAGCAATAAAAATTAAAACACAACAAAGAACAAACCTTGTTGATATCTTCTAGAGTAATTCGGCCCTTCAAGTACTTGGGAATGTGCTCCAATTCTTTTAGTGTTACAGGCTCGATTACCGCAATCTAAAAATTAGTATGAACTTGTGCCAATTTTGAGTCAATCTCACATGTGTTGTCTTTTCGGAAGACACCGTCTTTTTGTCATCTGTACTCCCGAGCACTGCAGCATCAGGTTTGTCTTCATTCTTCTCGGTTTCTGCGGAGCTACCACCGGATAGAGTCGATGGCTCATTGATGACAATTCCGAAACTCTGAAATAACTTGGGATTTACAATCAGAACATACATAAAACTGCACAAACCACCTTACTTATAGTTGGCAGTTTAAGAAAAAACTAACAAAATCAAACCTACCGCCATGCTGTTGATGAAATATTTGTTTCCTTGCTGGGAGTTGACTTCGTTGATCTTGGCCAGCAACATCTGGCAATTGTAGGCTTCACGATTTGCGTTTTCATTAATCGCTGACAAAGGATTGTCTGAATTCGATGAATTAGAGGGAAATCAATGTAATTGTAACCTATGTTGAATAAATTGTCCAGGTCGGAGAAAGAGTCGCTGTATTTCCGCATTGTATCATAGCGGGAGGCCACGGCATCCATTGCTGCAAGTGGACAAGAGAAGTGCAGTAGCAAACAAAATCAAGAGTAATATAAATATATCGTATTTAAATTGACAGTAATGAAATAATTGAAAGAAACTGTAGTTGAAAGTTATAACTGTGAAATTTACCGAATATTTGAATTTGAATTATAAAATATATTTTAGCGCACTGTTGTTTAAAGGTCTGCTCTCTATAAATCTGCGTTTGGGGCGTTTCATTACTATTTCGTATCTTTTGGAATTCTCTGCATCTCCCACAATCATATAGTTTCTTCTCATTTCATCATGATTAACGGCAACTCTCTAATTTTAGAAGATGTTCTCATTAAAATTTGGAACCTGTTTTCGGAGCCTAGCTAATAGTTGCTTGGCACCGCCTTTAGTGAGGGCTCAAATTCAACGGTTTGTTCATATTCCAATATTATGCTAACTTTTTGCTCAGGGGTCGTCAAATTCATGCCAGTTGCTCTTTGCAAAGTGTTGAAAAAGTGAGCAACACTGACGAATTTGAGCAGTTGATCATCCGGACAAGGAAACCAGTTATTAGGAAGCGAAGACCCATCACTGCCGCTGCGAGTAAAGTGGTTTGTTGTTTACTAATTCTGAAGTTGTTATAGTATTGTTCCAGGCTCGTGAACCCGGCGTTGTAGCAATTACCATCTCCGAATCATTTGATTTGCAAGGAATTGCCAACGATCTCGGGATTAACGGAATTTTCCACACGCAATACATCGATGAAGGTGTGTTCTCGCATTTTATGTTCTTTTCTTTATGTGGATTTCTTTAGAATTCGATGATGCTCTCTATTTGGTGAAAAAGCTCGAGTACACAGTAAATCCAACTGAACTCAGCGAAATCTTCATATTTGAAGACGGTGTTGTTGTCTTCTGGAATGTAGATGCCAAACAGGCAGGTGTATCTTCTCTGCAACCACTAACCCTATTTCTGTAGCGTGTTCAGCTGCTACGTGATCTGGAGAAATATGCAGCCTGTCCATATGAATCCCGCATTGCTTATGACGAACAGGATCGCATGCCATTTTCTGTCGTTGAAGGGTAAACTTTTTTTCACCGTCCCTGTAAACTGTTTCAATTTCAGGGACAGCTGTATAAAACAGGATAGGTTTGTCCTATCATGCAAGCGCCATGGTGCGGAATTCAAAGCACTGGATTCCATATTGGAGAGGTTCGCATTCAGCCAGGGATTTGCGGCGTCAGGTTTTTTATAGCATGACTATTTTGATTTAATTGGTTTTTTTAAAGTAAAGATTGGTGTATGGGAGTCTCTTCTCAACGAATTGTCCGAGCCATTGTCGGAATCAACAAAGGTTTGTGTACTGGAAATTTATCTGATGTATAATGTATGCTTATAGAAGCTGAAAGAAGGCGTTGTGCCATGGAGCCGAAAAGAAGCACTGATGAAATCTGGAGAGTTTGCCGCACTCAGGTATTGTATTGTATTCGATTTTCGTAACGTTATTGTTTAGGCATTCTATAAACATCGACTGCAATCTTTTGAATAGGGATTTTTACTGGGAGCGGTCCAATATTGAGCAATACTACAACCAGAGCTCGCGGCATTTCACTTTGACTCGTCGATTGAAGTAGTTTGGAAGTAGAGTTCTACCAATACCTGTTTTTTAGTGTGTTGAATAATCGCCTGGATTATTGCGAAGAGCACGTGAAAATGGTAGATAATATGCTGGCCCTTCGTCACGTAAGTTTATATTATTTTTATGAAATTGCTCGAAGAGTTATAACGTGATAATTTTTATGCTTCAGGCATCCACTCTAGAATGGATGATTATTGTTCTGATTGTTATCGAAGTTTTCTTCGATATTTTCCATTTTGCGGATCATTCACCGAAGCAGGTCATTATTGTTGATAAAGAGCAAAGCTCATAGTTTCTTTACATATTTCGTATGCTGTTTTTGTATATATGTTGAAATGAATGTTCTTAACTTGTTTATATTCTAGATATTTTCCTGAGGTTATATCTTCCTCACTTAGCTAATTGAAAATATTCCCAAGGGTGTTGGCTTGTGGTCCCGTTTGCTACATCACTTAATAGATGAAGCCTTTGTTCGGAGGTTGTTTTCTCGTTTCTCCAAATAATTATTGCAACATTAGCATTTGTTTGTATTACTGGGAGCAGTTTAGAGAGAGTTCCCTACGAGTTTTGATTGCTATTTTTTTCGCAGTTAAAGTTTTCAGGAATGCTCAGTAAATCAATTCGTCTGGCCACACGTGTTCTGCCTCGACGAGCCTATTCCAGTTCGGCTGACGAATTCCGGCTGAAGGAATATGGCCAGAAATATCTGGGGGATAGAAAGGTAACATTGACCCAGTTTGCTATTATTTGTATGTATCTAGGCTACTTTCACTGAGAAATTGGAAATTGTTGATCCCAACAGTGCTCCAGCCTTCCCAATTTATCGTGTCACTGATGCCAACGGTGATATCATCAATCCCAATCACGATCCTAAATTTGATAAGGTGATTTCTCGGATAACAAGATGCTCATTGAAAATTATTTTCAGGAAACTGCTCTAAAAATCTACAAGGACATGACTCGTCTAAACATTATGGACAAGATACTGTACGATTCTCAGCGTCAGGGTAGAATCTCTTTTTATATGACCAATTCTGGCGAAGAGGTTTGCTTCATCTGGCCGTTTGCCTTCGATAAATTCAAATTGTTTAGGGAAACCACGTGGGTTCCGCCGCTGCATTAAAGCCACAAGATCTTGTTTATGGACAATACCGCGAAGTTGGTGTTCTCATGTATCGCGGCTTCCCCTTGGAACAGTTTATGCACCAGTGCTATGGAAACAGCCAGGACATCAGTAGGAAATATGAATAGATTCAGTTAAAAAGAATATTTGTTAAGGTCGCGGTAGACAGATGCCCGTTCACTACGGATCAAAGGATCTTAATTTTGTGACTATTTCTAGTCCACTGACAACACAGCTCCCACAGGTAGATATGCCTTAGTCTAAACAATCATTCCCTTATCCTGGAGAACAGTTGTTTTGTTGAGCGATAGACACTCTTGTGTCATGGAGGTATTATTCTTAGATGGATAAATCTTCAACGAATGGCAGACACTGTTTATATCGTCGGAATGCTTATAATACTGAATTATTTTCACTTTCATTGCGCGCATAGTTTATTAAAGTCAACTTCTGGTAGTTATTACATTCATTAAGTTTTTTGCTCAACAGTATTACTTTCCAGGCCGTTGGTTCTGCCTACGCTTTCAAGCGTGAACCCGACAACGACCGCATTGTTTGTGTCTATTTTGGAGACGGAGCCGCATCAGAAGGAGATGCTCACGCAGCTTTTAACTTTGCTGCTACACTGGTTGGTTCTTTATTTTTCGAGCTGTGATCCCTCTTTGTTGGGGTATCACCTTCTGTTTTTTTAGAAGTTATACTTTAATTATTTTCCTTTTTCGTCAAACTTACTACCGCTGAAACAAGTCCATAGTTTCTAATGTATTATAGAAAATAATTTTTTTGAGTTTTACTGCAACTGGTCTATTCATTAGCTGGAGAGCAATTGAGGCAACATAGCCTATTTTATCATTCATAATATATAGTTCATCGAGAAAAAAAGGTGCTTTTTAGAGCTGTCCAATCATTTTCTTCTGCCGTAACAACGGATACGCCATCAGTACGCCAACAAGTGAGCAATACGGTGGAGACGGAATTGCGGGAAAAGGACCAGGATATGGTCTACATACCATTAGGTTTGCTGCTAGCTGGGGTTCATCATCATGCTCTTCATTTCAGAGTTGATGGAAATGATGTTTTTGCAGTCTACAACGCAGTCAGGGCTGCTCGTGAAGTGGCTCTTCGGAACAAACCCGTGCTAATTGAGGCCATGACATATCGTCTTGGTCATCACTCCACTAGCGATGATAGCACTGCCTATAGGTAATTTTTAGTCTATAGATGTATAGCATTTAGTGAAAACTGAAAGTAGTAATAGAGTGTCACCGAGGAGCGGCAAATGTTGGTTATCACTAACATTTCTTATGCGAGAGGGTCGTAATTGAGATCAAATTCGAAAGATTGGCGCAAAGAAAATAAACCAAAGTTCATTGGTGATCCCAAAAAAGTTTAAACTATGCATTTGGATATTTTTAACCACCAAATAGGTACCATAGATGAGGGGTCGTTTTGAGAAAAAAATGGTGGAAACTTTGTGCCGCTCCTTGAGTGTCACAAGGTTATTAGTCTAAATTTCCATTTTCAACAGTTTTCAAAGCCATTTTTAACTATTTGTTCATTGTTAGCTCATCTTATTTCTCTTGGCGCTTACCAGTCATGGGCCGGGCGTTAGCGTAAAAAACTTTGCGGTTATGATTTTTTTCCACACTGAACAACTTAAAATTAACATTTCAATCAATTATTCGGAGTTCTTGACCGTTACAGATTTTATTTATATGGTTCTCCAAAAATACCAGGCCAGGCGCTTACCATATTAACACGGTTCAGCTTATTGTTTTCAGAACTGCCGAAGAAGTTCAAGAATGGGGAGATAAGGACCACCCAATCTCCCGGTTCAAGAAGTACATTGAGGAGAGAAAATGGTGGAACCAGGAAGATGAGAAGAGCTGGCAGAAGGAGGTTATATATCATCTATTTGAAAATATACCTTAAATTTTAGTGCCGTAAAAATATCCTGACTGCCTTCAATGATGCAGAGAAGACCAAGCTGTCCCACTACCATGATATGTTCGAAGGAGTTTACGAGTGAGTTAAGCTTTGTTTTTACTTGATACAAAAATGTCTGGAATAAAATGCGGAAATATCTGCCGCTTCTCTTTCGAATCTTTATGCTCCAAAAAAAAAATTAGATCCATGTGTTCAATTTCAGTGACCTGCCGGAAAAACTGAAGCGTCAACGTGACAGCTTGGATGAACATGTAAAGGAGTACGCGGAGCACTATCCACTAGAGAAGCAGCTTCCCAAGTAGATTTTTTGGTTATTTTGTAATTAGGGCCTGTAGCATACAGTAATAGTTTGTGAATGTTCAATATAATATATGTGACGATTTTCTGTTGCCATGACGGTGATTATTCCCGGTAATCTTAGTGCCACAAGCTGTTGTTTCATTATTGTTTTTTTTTGTGTTTTTTAAGTTCACATATCAGGTGTTGTCTAATTAAAAGTTTATTTTCTGATTAAATGGTTCCTCTGCACTAATGTTTCCGTTCTCGTTGATGAAAGGACCAAGCTCAATCTTTCATCTCCAACCATTTAACGTTATGAAATATGGTAAATATATTTGTTTATCTTGAGCAGAATTTTCTATAACTAAATATCTTTGAAAACTCTTTTCAAATTTCTTCAATTGGCCATCCCACTGTTCAGTCGTATCAGTGGACGTTTCATATGAGTTCGTTATCTTTATACTGGACAGGGTACAAAAACTGTTCGTTTACTCTATTGACTGCGCTTAATGGATTTGATTCCGATCATCGATACGTCTAATATTCATCTTCTATACTATGATTCTCGTTAAGTGGATTTCTTTAACGATTAACTTATCTTGTAAGAATATCCTTAATTAAATTCATTATTTCTTGCAGCGCTGTTATCGCATTAATCGAACACTACTGATACCATTACACCGTTTTTTCCTCAACGGCATTTGCACGCCAACCATACTGATTGCTATTATTGAACAAATTTTCTTTGTTCGGAATGTTCTTCACGCTTTTCTATGCTCATCGAATGGCCGAATTTGATCCAATTGGGAGATTTGCCAAATTACAGGATCTAGTAGTTTTTACAGCAGCAATGACCTTAAATCTGTATGCCGTCTGAATCAGTCCTTTTCCATACAATATTCTTAGTTGCGAGAATAGTATCTGATACGTTCAAAGCAGTCACTTTTCGTTCTTCGAAAACGCTAATCGTCTGCATCTCTGTCAGCCTTTCAACGCATTGTTTCCTACTACAACTCGTTTTCTAGTTATTATTATTTTACTTTCCTTCATAAATCTTAATATGTTTTCCATTCGATACAAAAGCGAGATTGCAACTTCTTGTTGTTAATCAACAATTTTGCCCCCTATTGTTGGCTATAAAATGTTGTGATATAGAATCAGATATTTGGTTGCCTATAACGGTGACTAGCGTGTTTTTTTATTTTATTTCCCACCTTGTTCTCTTCAGTATTTTAATTATTTCTGAATTCAGTGTGAGAGAGTTAAAGGGACTGTGACACGGTAGTTTTATGTTAATTTCAGATTATAGGAGTTATTTCACTGATTATAAATATATGTAGTAGTATAGATTCAATTTTCTTCGTAACAAAGATAATCCAAAACGGCTTTGAATGTACGTTCCACCAACCTTTTGAAATGATAAATATAATTTAGATCTGCAAAAAGGCAAACTTTTTGACACAATTTTGGCAATTTCCTATACCATGGGCGAGCGCATACTGCAGGCGATTTACATTGTCACAGTCCGTTTAATACAGATTGGTTACGAATAGCGGCATTCGTCTATGAAACTGATATGGTTGGCCCGGTCCGTGTTAGGACACAATTTAACGGAATGGTATTCGAGATGTTCACAAAAATGAAAGATGTACCCTTACATACAACCACACTTTCATTGAACTGTTTACAGCGGGTGTAACCACACGTTACAAAGTACAAAACTATTTGCGAAAATGATTAAATGTGCAGTTTGAAATATTCCTCTCGTGAGCTCAAGAAAACTCAGACATGGTGTGAATATTTAACCAAACGTGAAAAACAAGTTTTACGTATCCAAGAACGTAGGATGGGTATATTTTGACAGTTTAACATCGTATATCCTGAGATAAAACAGATTTGTTTTTCTATCTATGTGTTTTCTATAAATTTGTAGTAACTCTACAGTTGATTAGTAACTCCTATATTTTGATTTTAGCTACACTCGTTGTTATTTCTTTATTGAGACAGTTGTTCAGTTGCACTTACTACCAGATAGCTGGTTATCAGCATACATTTGCAAATTCATGGGAAAACAGTGCACTTTTAGTATAATAACTACATATCTTTAAGAAGCAATATTGATTTTCTCATAAGAATGAGAAGAAGAATAATACTTTTTACAAAAACAAAAATTTCTGTAAAATTAGCTATTCGGAGTAACGTCCGTTAGAATTGAGGCCAAGTCTATCTTCGAACGCCGGCTAAAATCCAACTTCGCTCTTAACCTGACTTGATATTGTTTACCTGAATAGTGCAATGTATAATTTCAAATTCAGGCTACATTTAAATGCTTCCTAATAACAAAAATAGTAATTAGGACCTAATTACTATTTTTGCTCGTTTATCAAGTAGCAACTTCATGACTGGCATACATATAATGATTGTATCAGCTTACACGGTGGAGAAACTCGCAACGCATGCTCTATTGCAAATTTTCTTACTTTTGACCATTGAAGGTTAACAACCTAGATATATTCGCTACCAGTTCAGCCTGTGCAAATTAGTTTAGCGAAGCTTCGCACTTATTGGCTTGCACATTTCGAAGAATGTCGGCACTACAGTCTTTAAATAATAACTATGGATATATATATATATATATATATATATATATATATATATATACATATATAT